>JAPMAF010001343.1:0-11281 GCA_026537445.1 Silvatares holzenthali
AAGCGAGTGTGAATAATAAAATTGAGAAAAATGTATTAAGATTTTTTGGGCATGTAGAGCGAATGAATGCAGAGAGGCTAGTACGAAATCTACGAAGCAAATGTTGAAGGTACGAAATACAAAGGTCGTCCAAGAAAAACATGGCGTGATCAGATCAAATAAATATTGGTGGATGGCTCTGTCCGCAGTCGTAAGAATCGCTGAGTATGCATGAGGAGACGTATGAACGTTGACGAAGCAAGAGATGAATGCCAGGATAGAGTGGTGTGGCGCACCTCTATGCCTATCTTTACGGGGAAACGGCGTGATGGTGTATTGTATTGTAAATAAGTATAATAATATCAAAAAGTGTTTGAAATTGTGTGTAAAGTTATAACAAACGGATTACTTTACACTTTTTATTTTATAAGGCAAGTCAAGTAATGGGCGTTGGTATTTACACACAAGCTGACGAAAGAAATGGTGTATGGATTTCGTAAGCTCATAATGGGGCTTTCTTGCGAAATATATTCACAAACAGTTCTCCATACCGGAAGAGTGTAAGGTAAAGAATCCAGTAGGTGTGCTCAAATTTATTTAACTTTCATTATAATGAATTCCTTATGCTCTTAGCTCTACAATTCCCACTTTCCGCCCTTCTACTCTTACCACATACAAAGAGAAAAAATATATCCCTAACACGAATTCCATCTGTTTCAAATTTGCTAATGATCCAATATGTACAGTCATATTTTTTCTCCGTAACATTGTGGTTACTTAAAAAATACGTTGTAGGATTTTTCATATCCGTTGAAATGAAATCCAACATACATCAATTAAATAAAAGTCGATGTATGTTGGATTTCATCAGCGATTTCTTATTCTAATTCATTATTAAAAAATTAACCTTTTTATTTTGCTTTATTTACAAATAACAATTGACAAAATACGTTAAAAAACACTACAAAAGATGATATCCAATATACACACATAATACAAATGCAACAGTTGCCTTAGGTAGGAATTTGATGATCTAACTCTGACATAATGCGTTACATAACTCTTTATATAGGCGAGACTCTTCTAGAATTGATGATTGCGGTGACTACATTGCATTCTCAATGGTAATTTATTTATTTATTTACAGCTGATGCCATTAAATTAATTACAAAATTATAGGACGAAACGATAATATAAATACAACTGGTAGGTACTATGTGAATACTGCTACACAGCCTAACCAAATAAGAGCTGCCAGATCTATTGAAAATTATATTAAATTTTAATCAATTTAATCATGTAAAAAAATACAATTTTACTATAAAAAATGTAAGTGAACTACCTCCAGAAGTTTTCAGAGAATCGCCAATATGGACGATGCGCTTGGAAGCTTCTAGATACAATGCATCTACCTCAAGCATATTATTGTTGATTTTGTTGGCAGCGCTACATATTGTCGAATGCTTGCCATTTTTTAAAGAACGTTAAAAAAATAAGAACGTGTCATGTGTCAAACAGGTATCCGTTTTGCAAAATGTCGGTGCCAACAGGATGACAATTTTCAACCAGTCACGTTAGCTTCAAAAGCAGACATTTCTACTTTGACCTAGTTCCATTGGACAGCAAAGGACTCTTCAGACACCCCCCTGATTGGCGCGAGATGCGACAAACAAGGATTAAAATATTCACGTACGTGTTTCAATGCTCCTGTTCACACTACCGTGGCCGAACAATGAATCTTTGCATTTGTTTTTCTGCTATAATGGACGTTTAAACCTCAAAGTATATTTCGATATAATTTCATTGTATCTTTATTACACTGAATAAATCGTTTCATCAGCCAGATTACGAAGTATTTAAGAATACAGTCATCAAGAGAAATACCCGGTAAATTCTTAAAAAGTTCAAAGTGATCGTTTTAGAAAGATACGAAGATGTTCACATATGCCATATATTTTTGAACAACGATTGTTTGGAACAAGTTTATGTTTTAATTATTTAGGCAACAGGTTCGGTAAAAGGTTTATTTATTAAACGATTTATGTAGCGTTACTTCGTGTTAAAAATCACCCCAAGGGCGCTTTACAAATGAAGTAATTTTATATCAAACTGTTTCGTCACCGACTTTGTGTTTGATGAGAGAATAACATGTTGCAAGACGATCTGACGGTAGTAATAGTACCTGTAGATTAAGTATTGTGACCTTTGCAATGCAAAGTCAATTGGTCTTCATATCTCGTCGGGAGTTGTTGGGAAGCCAGCAATTATTCTGAGTGATCGATATACTCCGTGCGTTATTGTAGCTAATTCGCTTTGATATCGTGGATCTTTGGATCGATTGCGGGTATTGTTTGATCAGCTAGAGAACGAGTATTGGACCATCGCCAGGACACACCTGAGATTTGTCGTGCAATGATCGGGTAAGTTGAAATTTATTTCTCCAGTTGAACGAAGAGGAAGCCAGAGGGAGACGGTCTTCCCCATTGCCATCCCTCTTCTACTCGATATGTCTTCAACACGTTTTCTTCTCCCGTCATGTCGCTATTAAAGAGGAGATTTGTGATCATTGGCGGGATTGAAAGTCCTTAACAAACTTTAATATAATAAATAAAAAAGGTGTCACGCGGCCGCTATTCTCGATAAATATCGGCGGATATGGTAAAGTGGATTTGAGAAAAAAAACTATTCAATGAAAGGGATCACGATTCTCAAAAATATGGTAAACAACAATAAATAGAAGTAGTGCTGTTATTGGAATCGAAAAACCAAGATAATCTAGTAATAACATACGACAGACACCCTCTTCTCTAAATAGTAATTTCTCGTGCGCTACAGTTCGCAACACAGATTTGTTTGAGTATAAGAGCATTAAAGGACTCGTAATATCGTACTATATAGGCAGACGAGAGACTTATTGAAATGGCCCGAACGGAATTCACTAATGTATCGCTTTAAATAAATTTACACTCAATCTCTTCTAAAAAAGTGGAGAAATGTCGAGCTCAATGGTTCGGCTTATTCACTCCGCTATTGCGAGTAGCGTGCCAGGATCTAATACAGGATGCGACATCTTTCCTCAAAAGCCTCCTTTAGGTAACTTCCTATTTCTTGCGAGCTTTAAATATAACTTTGACAGGTAGGCTTCTTAATCTAGTCAACTAGAAAACATCTTATTATACTATCGTAAGTTTTCACAACCAAGAGATTTGCAAATCAAACTTTAATTTAATAAATAAAAAAAACGCTTTAAAATTATTTTACTTACGTGCTTGTCTGATTCTCACTCAGGATATTTCAGTTCATTTATTTATTTAGCAGTACTATTTAGTAGTATTAAAATGTATCAGTCTTACACAAAAAAAAATGAAATATCGATATGACAATAAGTTTGTATAAAACTTGTAACATTTAATGTATAATACCATATTAAGGTACAAATATTTCAATTGTTTATTATTAGGTAATACATTTTATAGTCGAAGTTTGATCACCTTCTCTCCATATCTTAATTATTTTGGTACACATACGTAGTCTTTATAATAGTCATTTTAATAAGGAGACTATTTTTATTGTAATAAAACAAGTTGTGTATGAGATATTCACTCAATTTGATTTTTTTATAAGAATTTTCTACGTCATTAAATATGAAACGTCGTTTAAATATCCGCCGCAACTTTGCTTGGTAGTACATATAGGGGAAGTTTTATTTTTTGATGACATTTTCGCAAAATCCGTCGAATTTGCTTGACGGTGTTTTAGTACTGACTAAAATCAACAGAAAAAGGGGATTCATTATTTATGATTCATAAGCATAGATCTGTACAATAAAATAGCCTCATATAAAGAAGTGTAAAGTTCACAACCTCGGTGAACAGTTCACACCACCGTCTCACGAGAAAACCGTTCTCTCAAATCGCTTAAAATAATATTTGATGGTTTTGTTCAACACTATGACCTCCATTAGTGATTGCCTTACACTACTGAATAAGTAATAACATCTTAAACAGACGTTGCCTTAACAACGTAGATGCTGCAATATAACAAATTTTGAGCGTCTACAATGAAATAATTGTTATTGGTAACTGTAATTGGTTGGTAGTATTTCATGACAGGCATGTTGAGTAGATCTCTCACAAACAACATTAGGAGAAGTCAGGGATGATGGCCTTTGAACATATATATGATTTAACCTAATTGTATTGGTACAGAGAAACAGATTATTCCCTCTCTCATAACAGAATATTCTCAGTAACTGAATATTGAAATATGGATATGTTTGTTGTACAAAAGTGATGTGACATGCATGTACTTGCATGAATGCACATCTAGCTCAGAACAAAACCAACGTCAAAGAGAATGCAGAAAATTCAATAGAGGCTTCTCTCTTAAAGTTAACATATTTTATTTTTGTCTAATACCAAGGAAACGCAGTTTCCGAATCGTGGACTTGACAGAATAAGAACGAAAGCAGATGAAATGCTCTGGAGATGAAATTGTTGGAGAGAATGTGCGGTAAGGTTCTGAGTGACAATAAATGAGTATATCAGAATATGATAATAATAATGTAAATGAATGAAAACTGAATGTTTGAAATGGTTTAGACATGTGGAGCAAATCGCAAATGAAAGATAAAAAAACAGATCTACAGTATGGATCTAAGTGGGGGAGCAGTATAGAGAAGGACTAGAAAAACTTGGCAGGAGCATGTTTCTTACATTCTTAACGCAATGTAAGGAGAGTAAACAAACCGTCGCGATGCAGCTAAACGTGTAAATTAGTGCAGATAAAACTTTATCTTTTTTTAGAATAGATAGCTTACTGATTATTTTAAAGTTAGTCCAAATGAAATCAGTGTATTTTCTCTGTTTACTTTCTTTGGGATATTGAGTGATGTTGTGTATGTAAATGCACAATCATTCTCTCCCTAATTTGGTACAAAATACAACACACAATCAGGCCGCTTCTTCGAAGGAGCGGGCAAAAAGGAACAAAATATCCTGATATACATCTGTTGCCTTCATACATCTTCTAATACAGGCTCTGCAATTATTAAGACTACGAGATTAATCTGGAGGAGGCAAGATCTGTGGCGTGCCTTTCATATAAGTCCAAAAACTGAAATTCCTCTGAGATATATTCAATATTATAATTTTAACATAAATTTAATATAAATCAATGATATATCTCAGGACAATTTCGGTTTTTAGGCCACTGGACAAGAATTGTAGGGTTTATATAAACGCCTAGCTTTAACCGTGAATTGCGCAAAATATAAGACGACAAAACACTTGGCAACGGGGAAAAACTTTTTTTATCTTATACTACACATGTGACACTACGACACCCCCACCCGTCTGGGTCTGTAACATTCAGTGTAATTGCACATGTAAATGATGTGTAGCAGTCGGAAGATAGATTGAGAACCTGGTTATTCAGTTCCAGTCACGAAACATAGATAAATGCAATGCGCGTGGCTTACAATACTGAACGGAGGTATTGCTCCAGGACGATAAAAGATCTACCACTAATTTCCAGTCCAGAGTAAAAATATAATTTAATCAATCATTCAAATATGTTTTTACACATATATTTACAAAATCTGAATCGAAAATACATTTAGTGTGTGTCAAGATAGATTCAAGTGGCGCTTTATTTCTCTATCCTATCGAGACTCAGCGTGATGTTACTTACATGTATGCAATTAAAGAATTGATAAAATTTCAACGCGATATTTAATTGAAATTCCAATATAAGAATCGTCTAGATTGCAATTTTTCTCATGGCGAGTCCAAACAGCCGAATCTTCACATCCTGTATAGGTATTGTCGCTACTTATTACCCTTCAGTATTCAGGCTTCAGTATTCAGGCTTCAGTATTCAGGCTTCAGCCTTCAGGCTTCAGCCTTCAGTCTACTGAAGCTAGACGCGGCATAGTAGCGTAGAGTTCAGCACGGCACAGCTCAGCGCGCCCGTAGAGGCTAAAGTCATTTGACAACAGAGATTGCTTACGCGCCAAGCAGTAAAAATAAATTGAGGAAGAGTGTACGTACCCGTATGGAACAAGTTACCAACTTATTTGACGTCAACATTACACAACTTAATATTGCTTTTTTAAACACATATTACCTTTGCCGTTCTAACTTTTCCCCATACATCTTAGATAGAAACATACACACCGCTGCCTTTACGGTAAAACTATTTTACAATATAAATAAACAGATTTGATTTTAATTTGACAGCACCACTTTACATCTCAATATTATGTAAACGAAATACTTTTAGCGGTAAATTGTTTAAACTATTTATTTATTTCATATTTTTTTTTCATACTCCATCGCCATCAGTGCAGTTCATCAGTTGCCTTTAGTAAGGACCCTTTGATTACTTAATGAATTACCCAGTAACATTGACATTTTCCAACTACCTTGGACTACACTTCTAAAGACGTTTAATTTATTATATTAAAATAAACGTAAAATAATTATCATTTCAAAATATTTAGACCTTCATATTGCACTATAGACTTAACGATTTTTAAGTTTTCTACATATTCGTTGCCAATTTTTATATATTGTTCCTTATCATTATGTTATATATTACCCTATTATGTTATTCATTATATGATACATTTTTCATGTTCCTTATAATTATTTTTGTCCTACTGTTACAATGTTATAATTTAATTGTTATATTTTTACTGGTACTTAATACTGTTTAATAAATAAAATAAACAAATAAATAAATAAAACCAAGGTGTGATGACTCGGATGCACTGGACAGTCACTATTTCGTCATGAAGCATGCTACTACAACAGAGCTTACAAAGTGGTTGTTCCGTTCCTATTGAATGCGCTACCGTCTTCTATTAGAAAAATTTCAGAAGACGTATTTGTGAACATGGCCAGTATGTGGCTGAAACAAATATTTATTTTTTAAAATGAAGTACTCAAAGTAATCAAATATTACTAGCGTTGAAAAAACGCAATGTTCTTTGAAAATATTTGCTCATGTCGAACAAATGGATACTGAGAGATTAGTACAGAAATGAAACAAAGGCCGCCCAAGAAAAACATGGCATTAACATATTACCCAAATCCAATCGATGGCTCTGTTCGTAGTCGTAATAATCGCGTAGTATGCATGAGGAGATATATTAATGTGGATGAAGCTATGATGTAGTTTGTAGATATATGATGTATGCTAAAATAGACTTTTATGGTACACGAGGAAGACGGGATGGAGAGAGAGAGAAATTAAATTAGAAGCATTAAATGGTAGTTGTAAGTGAGAAATCGATATGAGTGACCATCGGTATCTGCAACGATTTCGGGTATGCAGTGGGCCTCTCTCTTTTTCTAAAGTAGCCCTATTTCTCGATCCTCTACCACGGTTAAGTATCTCTCTTTCTCTCTCTGGTGTGGCGCTCGATTTTCTCCGCCTACCCCTTCGGAGAAACGGCGTGATGGTTTAATGTATTGTATTGAGAAACACAATGTTAACAAAGGAGAAGTGAAAGAAACCAATATAAAGAATTGATCTATTTTTGATTTCAAGTGTATAGTGGGTAGATCTCTTTCTGATTGAAGATATCATAAAATATCCGAAAGCTACTTGAGCACATCTTACGACCGATCCTCTGAAAATTAAATTAAAGTAGCATGAGTCTGTTTGAGTATCTGAACGCTATTAGCACGTATAGGCCGTAATAACTCTATAAGTTAGTATTATTAATGTGTTAACTTGTGTATGACTCGGGAAACTGTCCGTCCTCTGAGAACCGCCACGGTTATCGCGGATAACGCCAATTTGACGGCCATTCAAACGATTTCATGACCCAGTGCTCGTCAAATCATTCGGAAAATCCGGCATTTGTTATAATTCTCGATACAGAGTCTGCGAGCGATGGGCTTTGTTCCGTACAATGGCTTACGATTTTGCTATGTACTAAGCTATTATGAAATAACGCTTTGGGGAGATGTATTCAGCTAGGGCGGGCAGCTTCTGAAATGTTGCGCCAGGACTTCCGGTCAAGCTTTCTACGGTGTTTCAAAACTCAAGCAACACATACGTTACAAGTTACATTAGGTATACTAAGACTCAACTCAGATGGCTTATCGATATACTGGCGCAAAAGGTAAATTTTAAATCCTATTAACCAATCAAAGCGCTCAATTAACACTATTCGTTACACGTAATAGCAATTTTGTTTTGGGTGTGAGTTGCGTTGCGTTTTGCACCCTTTAGTTACTATGCACAATAATGATTATAGGTTTTAACGGTGCGTTCGGTTATCATCGGGATTGGTTTTTCTTGTCTGCGCGTACAAAGATTTACGACGCGCCTTCTAAGATGTGATATCTTATACCATGATTTAATGTGGAATCATTCCCATTATATTGACTTTACAATTCTGCAAGTGTTGATCTACGCTAGATTTGATTATTGTTTTTAATTTACACTGTATTTTTTTATTCAAACTTAAAGTATTTTATTCTCATAATATAGTACCTTTTAAAAATTTAAGTTAAATTATTATTATTATTAACGTGGATAATTTATATAGCGCCGTTTTCGTGAGAATATCACCTCAAGGGCGCTGAAAGTCTACAGTAATCTTTAAAAATTTTAATTCTAATTGTTTAACAGTATTATTGTATTGTATTGTATTTAACATATTAGTTCATGAGTCATCGGTGAAATCGTAAGGGTTAAATAAATAAAATAAAATAAATATTTGAATTTTACGGCTTCCTGTCTATCTCGATGTTTTCATTTATATTATCGTTGTGTCAATGCTTTTGTTTTGCTCTTTGATGTATCGTTATTTTTTATTTTAATGATATGATATTACTTTGATGCTTTAATTTCATTCGTTATATGTTTGAATTTCTTAAACTTGTTCTTTAAAGAAGAATCTTTCTCAACAATGAACAATAGGCATATAAAAATGTATGTCATTATTAATATATAAAATTTAGTCAATAAATGGAGCTAAAAGAAGTGATAATTCCAAAAACCATTGTTCAAATTTATAATAAAATATTTATTTTTTGTCGATATACTACTTTTTCAAGAAAGTACCGGGAAAAGATCAATAATATACAAAATGTTTGTTATTCATCAAAATTTATTTTATCACCTTCAAAGTACGCCCCTTCAGAAACGATACACTTACGCCAACGAATAATCCAATCATCAAAACATTTTTTAAACGCTGTTTCCGAAATTGAGTCCAGTTCTCGCCGCGAATTCTCCTTTATGTCTTCTACAGATTGAAAACAGGTACCACGAAGTGGTAATATGAGTTACAATAGTATGATAACAAATCATCCATTCCCGATACTTTTTTGACTGAATGTACCACTTATATAAGTGGTATATCGACAAAAAAAATAAACATATTATATATCAATTTGTAAAAATGGATTACGGCAAAGTTAAACAAAAAAATTATATAAGTAATATAATTTAAAAAAAAGTGAGTAAAAGTGTATTTAAAAAAATCGAAACTAAAAAATATGCATACAAAAATGTATGTTTACTGGACTGGACTGGAAATAAGTGGTAAATCTTGTATCGCTCTGAAGTAATACCACCGTTCAGTATGTGCCCTACCAAAGCCCCGTAAAATGGATTTATCCATGTTTTATGACTAAAACCTTATAACCAGGTTTTTAAACTCTTCTTCATGTGCAACTGCACTAAATATTATAAACTATGACGGATGGTGGTGTGGTGTCAGAAAAAAATGCATTTAAAACATATATTCACTCTGGACTGGAAAAGAGTGGTAGATCTTGTATCGCTCTGGAGCAATACCACCGTTCAGTATTGTAAGCCACGTGAAATGGATTTATCAATGTTTCGTGACTAGAATTGAATAACCAGATTCTCAATCTCTCCTCCGACTGCTACACAGCATTTACATGTGCAATTGTACAGAATGTTACAGACCCAGACGGACGGTGGTGTCGTGGTGTTTCGTGTGTAGTATAAGATAAAAAAAATGTATAAGTTAAAAAAATAGTAACTAACGTTATTCGACTCAAAGCCGATACGCTTAACTCCTTTGAAACGGTATTATCGTTCATTTTTATATCAATTTGTTCTATTCTATATAAAGATATATCAGAAAGTGAGGAGATAATAAAACCCACGCTGCGTAATGCCTGAAAATCTGCAATATGATGAAACAACTAACTAATACAATAATCAACGCGCTATGTTCCCATTTAATATTCTTTGAGGGAACGCCATATTAAATAACATTTTCGTTTATTAAACTGCTGTCTTGTGCCATCGCATTATATTAATAATGCCTGCGTAGCACAAATTCGGAATTGTTGGGTTTATATAACGCTTAGCTTTAACCGTCAACTGCGCAAAATATAAGACGACAAAATTCTTGGCAACGGAGAAAAAACATTTTTTTTCTTATACTACACATGAGACACCACGACATCACCATCCGTCTGTGTCTGTTGTCACCATCCGTCTGTGTCATTCAGTGCATTAGTAAATGCTGTGTAGTAGTTGTAGAAGTAGTTGTTGAGGGTCTCGTGGTTGAGTGGTTAAAGGCACTTGACTAAGGCGTTGGAGGAACGCTGGAGGTCTCGAGTTCGAATCTTTGCCAGAGTGAAAAAAAACTTATATTTTTTAAACTGCATTTTTCTATTCAGATTTCAAATATATGTAGATTTTAAATACATATATTAAAAACAAAAATCAAAAACAGCAAGAAATGTATTTGAAAATATATATTCACTCTGAACTGGAAAAGATTGGTAGATCTTGTATCGCCCTGGAGCAATACCACCGTTCAGTATTGTAAGCTACGTGAACTGGATTTATCCATGTTTCGTGACTAGAGTTGAATAACTAGGTTACAAGTAATCGTACAGTATGTTACAGACCCAGATGGATGGAAGTGTCATGGTGTCTCATGTGTAGTATAAGATAAAAAAAAGAAGAGATTGAATACCAGGTTATTCAGTTCCAGCCACGAAGCTTGGATAAATCTATTTTACGTGGCTTGCAATACTAAACGGTGGTATTAATCCAGGGCGATACAAAATTTACCACTCTTTTGCAGTACAGAGTGAATTTAGCGCCGCACTATTGGATATTTGTAGAAGTTATTTAAATACGCAACAGTGCGGTATATTGATGAAATCATATTTTCAATCTATCGGGGTCCTTCGTAAGTCAAAGGCTTTTGGGTAGTCGTCGTGTTGTGACATTTTGTTTGCCAACGTTTCGGACCACATTGCAGTGTCCATCTTCAGGGTGAGTCTGTCCGTGT
>JAPMAF010001344.1:0-11280 GCA_026537445.1 Silvatares holzenthali
ATCTAGTGTGTATTGCGAATATCATAATGGACAAAAACATCGAACAAAGAGTTTGTCTTAAATTTTGCATCGCCGATCTTATCCCGGTACTTTCTTGACAGAGTAGTATATTTCTCAAAATACGTATAATTGAAAAATGACAATGCAAAATTGAGCAGTGCACTATGTGTTATAAAGGGTATAAATAAAAATCGGGCACAAATGTTTAATACAGAAAGGTTCGCTGCATTGTTAGGCTAGGCTAGTGATGTACAGAGTAGGTACGTAAATGAAATGTAGTTACAATACGTACGGCACCACCCTCTGTTATCGTGTTTAGGGATAACAAATAGGGTGCTTTTGTTTGCAGTCCCAAGTAAGTAGGTAGACGAGAGTTCTCAGAATCGTGCTCCTCGTTGTGAATTCAAATTGTAATTGAATCGGAGTTAATGACTGGCAATTATTCATACGAATCATTTAACTGGGTGAGATCCTATCGGAAGAGATGTTTTTGATGGTAATTTCGCAACTAATTGCTAAAAGATTTATGATTTATGAGCGTCATTTTGAAGTTTTAGAATGGTTATGGTTGAAAAATAACGATTTCCTTCACCCGAGGCTCTTATTAATTAAACAAGGTTAACAGAGAAGGTAAAAGTAATCTCCGCTTTAAGTATTGTATCTAAGTTGTGGTTAACATAAAATATTCCATTCTAGACATTTATTATTAATTGTTAATAATTGTTTCACTCAACAAATAAACAACCGTAGATAGAGTAACAATACTCTACATGATCTTAGAAATAAAAATACCTACAGGACACTCGAAAACATATACATAAATAAACAAACACGATTATTAAACAAAATCTGTAAACAAATAATCTAAAAATGTGAAGATTTAAAAAAAATAAAAATTTTATTTAACAACTCTAATATTTAACAACTGTAAGATTTATTTAACAACTGTAATAATGGATTTGAACTTACTTGTTTATACAATGATGGTGACTACCGTGACCAAAATTCATATATTGTGTATACATTTTCTTGAAATTAAAAAAAAGTTCAATTCTATTAGCTTCGTAATTTTCTTAGTGACAATTTATTCGTTGCAACATTTATTTACTAATCACAAATCCTACAAATGTTTACAATTTTAATTTATTTTATCTGATATATAATATTTTAACAAGTGGATAAAAATCCTTTAGGTTTAATGGTTAAGGATAACCACCTCATATTATTAAAAAAATGTTCGGCAAAAGGTTAACCACCTCATATAATTATAAAATAAACCAATAGAAAAATTTTAGAAATACGATCTCGCTTATATAATAAAATAACAATAGCCACTTAAAATGTCATGCGATCTAAAAGCATAGACAAACCAAAATGGAAAGTATTCCAGGATTCAGCCAATGGCTGTCGTGCTTATGATAATGATGATGATGATAATCAACCCGCAACACCTCAGTGTCAGTACAGCGCCTCTATTCACACGCTTCTTGAAAAAAAAAATATTGTAGTTATTGATATTTACAAACTATATAATTTTTGTAGTTGTTAAAACCCTATCACATTTTTATCGGTTTCCCCTAATATAAGACATTACCGAAGCAGGTCTAAAACATAGGGTGATGCTATGTGGAAGTTACAATAGTAAAAGGAGGGAGTTATTAATTCGGTTCTTGAAAATATCCAAATTATAGGAAGGAGGAAACACAGTGGCCGGCAGCACGTTCCACGGTCGTGCAGACTCGCATAAGAAAGAGCAAGTGAACCTGCTATTCCTCATAGGACCCAAGATACGCATATTTTAAGATGATAGATATTTAAGAACTTTAATGTATTTACCATTGCCGTTAGTACTATTTTATAAATGCTCGTATGTGCCAACTAAAATATTACCTTCTACATCCAAATACGAAAAGAAAATCTTAGAGAATGGGGAGAGGGCAGAAAAAACTCGCATAGCTCCAAATCGGAAATTATATCGGTCTACGAGTTGAGAGTTGAATTTACCCAAAGTTTTGAAGCTATTTCTTACACAAGCACATTGGTAAAAGAAGAAGTTATTTCACCGCCTAGAGTATAAGATACGAGATTGTAAATTTTCTTCCCCTAAAATGCTTCAGAAGTAATTTCAATCTGTTTTTACTGTTTTTTTTTCTACATTAATTACCCTCAGCACCATTCGCGATAATTTAAAATTACGAAATTTTCCTTACTTTTATACTTGAGTATTCTCTGTGTAATATATTTGCTACTATTTTAATTTCAAAATTCACCATAGTACATATTTTAGATGCCTCCAGCATCTTCGTAGTGATTTGAAGAGGGAAGATTTCACAAAATACAAAATTACCGAAATTGTAAAATATTTCACTATTCTTATCTTAGTCATTAGAGTAAGACATGTCTTTGTTTCTGTTAGTTTTCATTTTGTTGGTGTAGTTTTTGTGGTAGTAATGACAGAGAAAATTTTATTGGAAAAGTAACGTGATACGTACGAAATTATTTTTAAAGTTTATCAAATTCTTCATCTGCCTGGTGATAAAATAATACGACATACCTATGTTTTTATGACTACTGCAGGTAGTGAATAAACTTTTTTCCGGGTATATATAATATTATACGTGTCTCGAACGAATCGTAAACTTTGAATTTTTGGTAGAGAGGAAACCCGCCGAACGGAAAATATTTCACCAAGCGGTGGCGTAGTATGAGAAGTTATGTGACAGCAGTCCAGTGGACAGTGTACACGCTCCCCTCACGCTAACTCCATTGGACTCCATTTTAAAATTCTCGAAATTACCCCTGAAAATAAAACTTAAACAATGTGTAACTTTACGTGAGATATACGAGATATTGAATGAATCTGGTTTTGCTGTCGCAATTACATACTTTATGCTCAGGTTGTAACAGAAGGCTATTACGAGCATAGTATAATATGTATAAACCGATCATGTCAACTATTTCTTAGCTGAATTAAAACTAAAAAAAATGTTATTCGTCGCTTTAATGTAATATTATATAAAATCTAATATTTATAACAGCGTAATATTTTATAAATACTATTTGGATGGTAGTGGATCTTGAACATAGCTAAAAAAGGATGATTGCGAATTTAGAGCATGTGAATTTAACCATCATTAAAATTACACTAAATTTGTATTTATCAACATAATATAGCTAATATATAATGTAATTTCTAATAGGTATATCATGTAGTTTCTATCTCTGCGACACAGGCATGCATTACGGCTTAGTGTGGAAATAATACAAGACATAGATATATCTTACTTTCAGTCTTGTTTATTTTTTATTTAAAAAAAAGTGAATTTATGATACATAGAATATATTTATATTTCGGAAGCACGAAACATAGCGAAATATATTTGTATTTAGAAATCACAAACAGTATTGAATCTTAATAAGAAAAAAGGGAGTACAGTGTGTTTGAAATAATCAGAGGTTGAAAAGAATTGTATTTTTACTTATTCGAAATCCGCAAATATTCATTTATGCAAGAGCGCATACGGAAAGTATCGACTTAAAATTCTCTCCGGTGATGCTGATTCGTGCGGCCACTAATGAATTCACTAATAAAAGGAATATCTTCGGTAGTTCTCCTTTTTGTTGACCGCTCCGCTATGTGTGGCCAGCCCCTAAATTCAAAATCAGCTTATCTGTTTAAATAAAACGATTTATGCGGCCACCCGGTACTTTTTCACTCCGAAACGGAAATTAAGGTAGACGACTCCATGGCTAACTTTTTATGTCTCTTTGTGCGGCAGGGTTAAAATTGCATGACAATAAAGCCTTAAAATCAGTTTCTTTGTGTTCTGAGCAAATATTACCCGTGGGTTGTGTTTCACACAATTTTACATGTAAATTGGGGAACAGTCCGAAAAAATGTCCAACTGGGAATTCCCAGATATGCTTGATGAATGTATTTCGATTTTTTGTCACGATAACGAAAATATTTAGATACACGCTACTTAAACATTGTATTTACTTCATTCTAGAGATGCATACAAATTTCTTGGAACTGTATTGGACAGTAACCTAATCAATAATTCACGAGACGTTTTTAATATGAAATCCTTAAACTTAATTAGACTTTTATTTCTATGAAAGATGTGATAACTGATGTTGCTCCTTAAGTGCACCGAAATAATCTAATGCAGGAAGAAATAAGAATTTTTCAACGTTATGTTTGAACCTGTATTATTTTGTCCTTTCAATATTTTGATTAATTTAGACATTCAGAGGACGCTGAGTTTTTCGCGGAAGAGAACTGTTAATCAAATAAATTTGAAAATATGTGTTTTGGAGTCTCCATAATTCTAATAATAATCTATCTATAATGAATAAACAACATGTGATATATAAGATTGTCATAAGCATTATGACAATAAAAATGATAACAGAGTATAATTACTCAAAAGTCTTTAATATAAAAAATTAAAAGAGTTAATTATCCTACAAAAACAAACACATAAGTCTTAAATATAGTCGTTGACAGTGTAGCATTTTAATCGAATGCCTCTCTCTTACTTTCTTACATAATTTGATACAACAATTTAAAATTATATGATTAATAAGTCGTAATGTATATGCCAATAATTTCTACGATTGTGCACTAATGATAATGTGTATGATAAATGTATTTATTTATTTATTTAATACAGTACATTATACCAATTACAATATAATAAATCACTAACACATTTATCAGAATGATTATAATAGATACAAATTATCTCTACCTAACAGTAACACAGATCTTTAACTAGCATGGGGATAGGGTTCTCCACGCTCTTATATACTGCCTGCATTTCATATTACTTTCTACCTTTTAAGTATGTTAATAGTTTATAAGTAACCACTATTTATGGCGAGTTGTCGTATGCTATATACTAATATGAAATAATAATTTAATTAAAAAATAAATATTTAAAATGATGAACTGTTATTCGTCATTCCTTTAATAATTTTAGTAAAACTAACAAGTTTTTCAATACAGATAAGTCAATATACTTGACTAAACTTCTAAAGGTAGTTGCATTTATAAGAACTACTTCCAACAGCATGTTCTGAGAGTTTAATTTTCACAAGTGTCCGAATCCTTCTGCGTAAATCGGAATTACTAAATGAGGAGCATAAACTTTTCCGACACATATATCCTAATCCTTAACGTTGTATTTCACATTTCGGGTGTGCGTAGGCACAGTACAATAAACCAGGGGATAAACATGAAGTTATGGTTCGACAAACAGAACACAGCGCGTTGTGTCCTAACAACCCCTAATAGGAGAGACCAAATGGGAACTCACTAGGGATACTGACAAATGATTACATGGACAAAACACATTGCATGGACACACCAAGCTACCTCTGTTTTCTACAATATTTAAGTTCACAAACAAAATAATAACAAAATGCATTTTAATAACACCAAATAGTCTGCGTACTATAGTTTCGAAAATATACATATGTATGTGTGTTAACGTTCGAAGGCGCATAATTGTTATTATATTTTTATTTTTTTTTATTACCCATCTTATGGTATTATACATCATTTCTATTTGTAATTATTAGCGTTCTTTTATCGAGAACGGTAAGGATATATGTTATCAGAGGATTGATAAAGTATAATTTCCATTGTATCCTTAGTTATAATTATTATTATATTAATTTGACTATTTGTATCAAAATAGAATAAAATAAAACACGATTTTAGTTTAAATTAATCACAACTTATATTTCAAGTGGAAGAAAAGATTCTTAATGATTCGTTCATTCAAAGGAGCATGGTTGTAGCCTGGTAAACCATGGGATGGTTCAATTGAAATTTTTATCCATGTCAATGAATGGTGTTAATATTTTGAACTTTTAATATTTAGGTATGCTTTTTGCGCTCATTTAACAAACAACTAAACACCGTTGAGTTGAAATTGTTTCGCACACGCTTACGAAGAACGACATTAGAATTAGTCTGAAAGATTAATTAGTAGAAGAAAGAATACTTATAAAGTTGCAATGATATCAAATGAATCAGTAAAAATCAGCAAATTACTGCGATCCAGTAAATAATTGCGAAATTTATGTATTAATAACTAAGCAATTTTTATCGTTCATTCCCTTTTTTATTTTCACGTTTTTATGCATTTAATATAAATGTCTAAAATTATAATGGAAAATTATGATAAAAAAATGTTAAGGGTCTAATCACATTGAGCTCAAAGTAAAGATAAATAGCATTGGCAATTTCTTTCAAAACTTCTTGCTTATATTCGGATTAACACATGGTGAAACCAGAAAAAATAATCCATAATTGGAAAATACTACTCTATTTCGCCATATAAACATAATTAAAAATTGGATTATACTATATCTTGTCTTGAATACTAGAATGGCACTGTAGGAGCAAAAGAATAGTAATGCGAATACGAACAAAATTTTAAATGATTCAAATTATCTAAAACTTTGAAAAAATGAGAAAGAATGAAATGTGTAATATTGAATAAATATAACTTGTAAGTAATACAAAGAACTCATTTTCCAACGATAGCTTCATTATACCCGTAATCTTATCTGTTTTTCGACCCATGACATTTACTCACGATTTAGGCCACTGTAAGGAAATGTTCGTGATAGAAAGATTTTCAAAATATTTCTTCATATAGTTCCTTACAGTGCGGTGTTTAGCGTTACACTAATTAATATTAAGGTGAATATCATACCGTAATATATTTCCATTTATAACTGTGTTATAAGTGTGTTTTAATAATATTCTCAAAGGGGTGAACCTTATTGTAATAAACGTATGTACATGTTAGTTTAATTGAGATTTATATTAAGGTCAAAAGTAAACTCCCGAAATAACAATATTAATTTTATGGCTAGTTATTTAATATCTGGTCAACCTTCGCCCAAAGTAAACTCTCAAATATTTTGTACCTATGTCACATAATGTTTTCAAAATAATATGATACACTTATAAAATTTAGTGATAAAATAATTTAAATAAATATTTGTTACTCAATAATATCCCAATAACACAAAAAAATATATTTAAAATAAATGTATACGAGTCACTAAATGGCATCCTAACTAAAAGCAATATATTTTAAATATTGTAAATTCAAATGTGCATACTGCTAATCAGAACAGAGGAACCAAAAAGAGGAATTAAGTAGGTATAAGAGTTTTAAAGGTTAAAAAAAAGAAATCAAGTAGAAGAGATTTGAAGGTAACGTTTTTAGTTTAAGTATAATTAATTATTTTTATGTTCAATAGGTTTGCTTTATTACAAATTGATTAAAAACGAAAGTAACTGGTTATAAATCTGTTGTGAAATCCACGTAGGATTTTTTTCTTGCTTTTTTATTTTTAAACTCCGATTAGTGCTCATTTAATTTGATTTTCAAAGTATTGTAAGACTATAAACGTTCAAGTGTAATAGAATAATAATCGAAAATATAAAAATAATATTCATTAAAAATGTGAAAGCTGGATATTAGATGATTTGGATATATCGAATGAGTGACTAATGAAAAAATAGTAAAACAAATCTACAGCGTGAATATGATTGGAAGAGCGGTGCATTAACCTTGGCAGGAACGTGTTTGCCTACATCTAAAAGTTGTAGTTTTAGGAGCCCAATAACATCATGCGTGCATGACTAGATGCATGAATGTAGAGTACGTAGTAAATGCATGTTAGGAAAGAGACATGTGGCGCTCTATTTTTCTATAATGTTGTATACATATATAACAATAATGATTTAATTAATTATAGCATATAATTTGAGATTAGTTTCTTAATTCACTAAGTGTGAATGCTTGTGTTGAAATGAGCTTACAGGGTTTGTTTGAAATAATTATACAATAGAAAAAAAACATTTCAAATATTTCTGATCTTTCCCTATGAAGTAAAAATTTAAATGATAATGACATATAAAAAAAGATTATTCTGTAAGCGGATCTGTGAGTAATCAAGACTAAAAGTTCTAAATATATATTTGGAAAGATTCATTAAGTTTTCTATTAACTAGTTAAGTGATGGACGAAATTCGTTTTTTGTGTGTTATATGCTGTAAAGATTAGTAAAAAATATAATAATGATAGCACATAAATTTTTCTATTATTAAACAACACATTTTTAATAGAAAAATATATCAATATCATATTAAATTGTATTGAAACATGTGCTTTAAAAACCAAATAATTTGGAAAAAAACAGTCTGGACTGGCAAAGAGTGAATAATATACATACATAACATCACGCCATTTTCCGATATAGGTAGACAGAGAGAATAGAGCGCCATTTGTCTCAGTCCTGACACATAATCTTTGCTTCCTTCACATTCATGCATCTCCTCATACACGCCCGACGGTTGTTGTGGCTCCTAACATTACCCCAGTTAAGAGGCTGAGAAACATGTTTCTGCCAAGTTTTTCTATGCCTTCCACTGCACTGTCACTGAAGAATTTAAAATAGATTATATCTTGTTTCATGACGAACTGAATAACCAAATTGTATTTTCTCCTACAATTACATATTTATACTGAATGTAACCGATGTAAATGGATGGTGATGTATCGTGTGTATATACACAATAAAAAACACTTTAAAAATATATTGAAAAATCTTAAAAACACATTCTCCTAGCGTAGTAATAAGCGCTTTATTTATTATTCAATGAAACATTAAATGAGAGTAGCAACGTGATAGACAGAGTTTATGTTGCCCCAAAAGTATTTGAAATATAAAACAGTGAGTTGATAAATATGTAAAGTATTCGCGACGTAATGGTATCGACCTACGCATCGTATATTACCTTCGTTTCGGTTTATTTAACTTTTTTCTCCGCAACTAAGTGAAAAGCCATGTTCCATCCCTTTTAGGACCGTCTCGATCCGGAGCCTTCCGCATTATGATACATTATGTAATATGCGTACCTGATCGATAACAACAACTATTATTTGCTCTCTCTCCTATCCCTTCTCTCTCTCAACCTGTTTGACTCGCATAAACAACCGGCGAAAGTGTTCAAGCTAGGTCATAAATCAATCCCCGACGCTGATGTAGGCTGTGTCCCGTGAAATTATTTTTGCCAGCTATTATGCCGGCGGACAAATTCGTCTTATATATCGGATGCCTGAAGGGTGCCTGAAGGGTGCTACAAGCGGAAGCGCAGGGGATCTTATGGTATAATAGTTCCACACCTCAATGGGAATAGCCAGTATTACGTACGTAAATACTACCCACTTAATTGAAATTGCGCTACCAACAAAATGATGTATTGCAAATTATTGACACTATTGTTACCAATAAGATTTTTAAAAGTAATCATTCTTTTAATTCCTATGTTATTTACTACTCGTAATACCCTAGTTTTTTAAACTACCTACTGATTTACTACTCGTAATATACCTACCTTTACTTGCAATTAAAACAAACTCATTTGTGAATGAAAGATTTTATTACTTACTTAGCTCCTTATTATTCAAGCCACTTAAAAGAGATTAACGTATTATTAAAAGAAATTTATTTATATGTGATTAATCTCGAAGAGTTTAGTCACTACCCGTATAGAGTAAATGAAATATTAATTTATAATTTTAATGCGAATACAAGTACGTATAACATTTTTTTCTCCGTACAGGATGCTTTGAATATTAACAAAAGTAAATCTCTTCGCCTAGTTACATAAAGGAAAAAAATACATGAACCACACAAAACAGAACGTTAAAAAATATATATTTTAATACGATTGTAAAACGTTTGATTAAAATAATAACTAGACTATAGTATGTGAAAAACCATTTGACATACCAACAACCCAATACTTACAAACATCCTTTAATGGTTAGAGTAGACTGAAAGTAAGAGTTATCGTTTGATCTATCACAGCTATGACGGGAAGAGTTCTACAAATTACTATCAGCGATTCCTCTGCGATAAACGTAGATAGTTAGAGAAAGAGAGAACCGTGTAAACTGAAATAACATGTATGAAATGTTAAAGATAAATAATTAATTATGCAATGCAATACAAAAAAATAACACGCCGCTTCAGATAGATACGATTGAACGCCATCTAACTTTTTTAAGTAGATATCTGCATTGTAAATCTATGCAACCAAGGATTCACTGTATCCTAATAAACATCTTTTGTCTCTTTTTTGTTCATACATCTCTTTATGCATGCTCTGAGATCATTATGATTACGAATAAGACGGCATATATGTCTTGTGCCTTCTACATTTGCATCGAAAATGTTTCATCCGGTGCTTCGCTTTACATGTGGTATACAAACCACAGATGATTGGGGAGTGAAAGGCATGCCCTTACTCTGGCGAAGGTCGCTTGCAATAAAATCTCAGAAAGATGGCACTAGTTATGGATGTTAAAAGCTCTTGAGTCAGATCTGAACGGCCATCATTCAAAATTTCGGCGAATGCGAAATGAGAGACTAAAATTTAAGTTTTAAATTGTTATTACGATATATTGTTAAAATTTTAATTTAAGTATATAGATAATGCAATTACTACAATGGTAAATATCTTAGTTTCCTCGATACTCAGTTGATTAGACTTTAGTCAGTTTTTAATGATGCAGCTCGCTTATTGTACAGTAAAAAATATATCTATTGGATATCCATTTGCTTCCATGTTTAACCAGAAGTCAGTATAACATTTGCCTCTTAATCTTCAAGGCGCTTAAAGATACAACAACACTATATCTCAGAACTCTGTAAACAGCTTACATTGAGGTCATCACGCTCAAACGCACTGAACAAAGTCACCATTCCGTCATGTGTAAATAAAATGCAATACTATGAGCTTTCCAAGTGACTAGTCTGCTCCTA
This sequence comes from Silvatares holzenthali, assembly GCA_026537445.1. Taxonomy (NCBI): domain Eukaryota; kingdom Metazoa; phylum Arthropoda; class Insecta; order Trichoptera; family Pisuliidae; genus Silvatares; species Silvatares holzenthali. The sequence continues at coordinate 10,864 of JAPMAF010001344.1, forward strand.
TGGAATGCGTTATCATTTTCTATTAGAAATGCCCTGAGCACAACCAAATTTCAACGGCTTCTGAAGAACACATACCTATAAATGCTTATATGGAGAATCCACTGCGTCTTTGCCGATGTTTAATACCAAATGCTTTGTCGATGTCTAGTACTCTGTAAATATTTTCCATTTTGAGCTAATGATAACTTTCATTTTTTGTATTTATACTAACTTATTACGTTGATTTGAGCGTCATTGTGGTGGACTATGTCTACGAAATGACGCCATCACGCCGTTTCACTGAAGGGCTAGTTACTATATCCTTTTTATTCTACTTTCGTTCTTCTTCTGCCAGATCCAAGATTCGCTTCTATACAACGTTGGCACCAACACTCCGCTGTGTGCTGCCACTCGGGTACATACACACACACACACACA
>JAPMAF010001345.1:0-11279 GCA_026537445.1 Silvatares holzenthali
TATATATGTACATATATATAACTCTTTCTTCTCCTATCACAAAGTGCCGTGATGTTGTGTATTTAAAAAGAAAATTAGACTTGCACTATTTTTTTATCGTAGACACTAATAGATGTATTTTATAATTATAATTTAAATATTTCTGAAAATTAATTTAATTTAGTTTATACTATTTATTATATACGCTGCAGACACTCAACGTGTTAACTAATTCCAGTTCAAAGTCAGATAGGAGGTTTATTGCACAATATAAACACAGTAATTGTGGAAATGTGCGTAAATAATGCTCTTACATACCTAGCATCAAGTCATCTTGTTAACCAGTTCGCTGCGCGGGGCAATAAAGTCGAGGGGCGTGCGATCTCTTAAAACCTCTCCCATAACACATCGCACTAAACTGTGCAGGCTCCGATTGAATGAGACGTTAAGTATTACGTGTGTAGTTGCTTCTTGGCGGTCATTAAATACATAAAGTTGTACATAAATGTTATTTATTGCATCGTAAATGACGCTTTCATCGATAGAAGAGCACTTGAATTATATGAATGAACGCAACCAACCGTGTGCATGTGTGTAAGAAAGTATTACTACTTACAAATGGAAAATAATCTATGGTATTAATTTCGCTTGTAGAATTGTTTATTTATTTATTAGATGATCTATGTAGTGCTGTTTTGTGATTGAAAATCACTCCAAGAGCGCTTTACAAAATAAATTACTTTCTTTTTAACTATGTTTCCGACTAAAACATTTTGTACAAATTATATTATCTTAAAACAGAATAATTAATAAAAAAATACTGTAGATTGACATGACAAATGTTTGTAAAAGTATGCAACATAGTTTAATGTATATTATAATATAGTTTATTACATATTTGAAGAGAACCAAGGTAGAAAGAACACTACAGCTGCCAAGACGCAATGTCGGCGCTCGTTCTGTCTACTCTCCCTTGAATTCCTCCGACTGATTTGTTTTCACAAGATGTAATAATCATTTTGGATTGCGATAAATACTATAGATCGATGTTATATAAATGTTTCGTAAAGAATATAAAAATAAGGAGTCTAATAACATATATTATCGCATAAAATCATATCTCTAATAACATATAATAGCATATATAACGCTGTAGTATTCTTTCTTCCTTGGTTCTCTTCAAATATACAATAAACTTTTTTGCAATATACATTTAAGTATGTTATATACTTTGACAAACATTTGTCATGTCAATCTGCAGTATTTTTTGAAATTAATTTTTCTGTAAGATAATTTGAATTGTACAAGATGTTGATGTTTTTTTATTAAAAATCACCCCAAGAGCACTTAACAAATTAAGTACATTTTACGACCAAAACATCTTGCGCAATTCATGTTATCTTAAAACGACATTACAATATCAATCGTGCAATTCGTATTATCTTAAATTGACATGACAAATGTATGTGAAAGTATATAATACAATTTAATATATCATTATGTACGAATTGAGACATGAACTCACATCATTACCCGCAGGTAAACTGGCGTAAGAATCCCCTCCGCCATAATGCTACTTAATCCAGTATTTTGGAAATCCAATAACAAATTTCAACATTAATGCCTACATCGATGAAACCTAGTATACATATTCATATGTGTCGAATATGCATAATAGGTAGATAGGTTGAAGATATCGATAGAAGAGTAACACTAGGTAATAAAGTGAACGGTGCCATGAACTTCATAATTGGCAACAATATGCTCTCCAAAGATTCATAGTTGGCAATACATAATATAGTTTTGGTTACTTTGCTTAATGGTAGCGAAACGTGGACTTGGCAATAAAGGATGAAAGCAGAATAAATGCAGTGGAGATGAGATACTTATGCAAAATGAGCGGAAAGACCCTGAGTGATTTATATATCAGAAAAAAATATCAATTTAAAGGAACAATCATAAACAAAATGTCAGTTGGAGATGGTTTGGATATTTTAAGCGAGTGGTGAATGAAAGAATAGTAAAACAAATCTACAGTGTGAATATTAGTGGCAGAGCAGTGCGTGGAAGGCCTAAAAAAACTTGGCAGGAGCATGTTTCTCAGCATCTTAACGGAGACAATACTAGGAGCAACAACAATAATCGGGCGTATGACGAGATGCATGAACGTGTAGGAAGAACAGTGTATCAGAACAGAGACAAGTGGCTCTCCAGTTTCTCTGCCTACCCCTGAAGAAATGGCGTTAGTTATGTATATATTATGTTGAATATAGTAGGTACTATCAGAAATATATCAGCGTATGTAGGTATGTATAATAGGAGTATAAAGCAAGTTAGCATCCAATGGCGTTAATGCACGCACAGGGCAGTAAATAATATTTGATATTTGTCATGTGAGTAATGGGGCCTACGGGCGCAGTAAATATGGGATCGCCGGGCCGGGTCGAGCAGAGCCGGTGCCGTAGCCCGGGGCATCAGTATCACATGGCCACCGTAACTGACGCTGTAAACTGTAGAGTAATCTCATCTACCGATTGCGTGATATGGCAACACTCGTGTAATAAGATCGGGAAACATTTAATCACTAAACGAATTTGTTTCGGTCAGAAAATTTTACACAAACTAAATGAAGGTTTTTGGTTTTGCTGTATAAAAAAACACTACAAAATCTGATAAATGTGTGTCACCAAACGAAACGTTACATTAATTTATCGTGAACACATCTTTACATTCGGTTTTAAAAAACGTACCAACTAGACAAAAATTTTGTTTTCTCCGTTTTTTGTTGTAAAATAATGTAAATTATGCTTTTCAGTCGGGATTGCACCCCTCCCTAAATTTGAAATAAACGATTTTTTTTTATATTTTTTCCAAATTCGTACCAAAGATAGTAATCAATTTCGTTCATATTTTAGCTACATGATATTTACTCCCTTCTTTTATTCCTTTAGATTGTTTCTAGTACTTAAATATTTTATTTCATAATGCTGTATTGTTTTCGTTAAAAAATATTTGAAATTAAATCGATATAACTACAAAACATTTTGCTTCAATCTGTTGTATGCGAAAACGTAAATAACGATTTTGGAGAACTGTCGAAAATAGGGTTGGATCAATAGCCACATTCGTGTATCGAAAATAAATTACATATTACCTACAACTACTATGTAACTCTAACTGCTGAACTTTATTCGTAATCAGAATGGCGAAAACATGGCCGTTCAAAACTTTCCAAGGTTTTTATAACAATATACAATGGAATACGTGAATACTACGCGGGAATAATATTAATATATAAACCTATTATCATCTGCTGCTAGGAAAATATTGGTAATCATATAGTCAGGTTTACGTGGTTAATATGTATTTGGTCATCCTTGAGATTTAGTTAATAATTCTATTAATTTTCTCTTAATAATAACAATTTTATCTTTGAATGGATATGTCATCTTATACAGCTTTGTATCGTTAAGTAATATTGAAACAAGTAAGTCGTCGGTACATTAAATCCATTCAGCAAGATATTAAACAGAAACATTGAATATTGCCAGTTTAATTTCCGCAAAAGAGATCAAAGAACGCCCTTTTTAATATCTCCAATGAAATGCACTTTACAAATAAATATGTACATAAAATTACACCACCTCTCAACAGGAGCAGGCAGAAAATGACAACAATATCTTGATTCCTCCACATTTATGCATCGCGATCGATCATACAATAAGATAGGAAATATGTTACTGCCAAGTTTTCCAAACCTTCCACGCACTGCTGTGACACTAATAATCGCATTGAGGATCTGTTTTAGTATTATATTATTCCCCATTCACTCGACATGTTCAAGCTATAGCAATTATCCAACATTTGTCCGTTAATGGTTGTCCCTTTAAATTGAATTCTTTTCTGATATTTTTATTTCTTAATCTAACTCTCGAGCTTTTCCGTACATTCTGATTAAATTATGTACGTAAAATTAAAAATTCTATAGTATACAAATTATAATTTATTGAAAAATATTGTTTATTGCATTTCATGCGTTTTTCATACCTTCGTTGTCCATACAACGTGCTAGAGATAGGTAAATAAATTTCAACCTTCCGCCCAATATGTTTCCCAATAAAACACTTTGGCACCCTCCACGTGAATCCATTAAAAAGGAGACATCGACACGTGCGAATGATTTAGGGAGGAGTTTAATTAAAGAAGCGCTTATTAATTGCAAGTGTGTTCGGGATTCGGTGTGCAAAGCGATTAGATTTTGCCAAATTAAACGAGTTAGTATTGGGCCATACATTCGTTTTCTCGTCGATTTCGATTAACAATGTGAAGATTGGAACAGTTAAACTGTAACATGAATTTGGTACCGAGTCGTGATAAATTATATAATACTTTGCGAACCTTGTACGATTACGCAGTGATAACAAAATTAGAAAATTGTGTTGGCCATTAAAAACCATTCATTAAATCTTTTTCTTTGTCTTTTTCCATTTTCTTTGGGATCGGCTTTGTGAATTCGATGTCACCAAAGCCGTCTGTCTTGAATCTTTAGACCAAGATTATCCTCTTTTTCAACGTTTACCCAGCAAGTTGCTTGTGCGCAACCTCGCGGTGGGTATTTTTAATGTCTCTTTCACAATTTGGTCATCTTCTCTACTCTATGCATTGTTGTACCATCGCAATCTGGTCTATTACTAGTAGTTATTCATTAAATTTTTATGAATAATTGAAAAAAGATTAAAATTCAACGCAGTTGTCAAGAAATAGAGATAAGTTCTACAGAGCAATTTGTTAGTTTGAATCTAATAATGTGAACTTCATAGATAACTGAAATTGAACTATGTATGTTATTGTCAATTAGATTTAGTATGACTCATTTCTAGAAAAACTACATTAACATAAATTGATCATTTTGAAGCTCTCGTATAATAATTATAAACTGCAAATAGTTCAATAAAATACTTGTTTTGGTTTTGCTTTGTCACTCGCAAACATAAATACATGTTGTTGTGACAAACAAAAACCAAAAAAGTGTTTTTTTTTTCAACAAAAAGCCACAGAGTTACCGAATACAAGAATGCAAATATTTCAATTGTGTGGTACCAAAAATGCCCTTCAATACCATATCAAATGCATTCAATGTTAAAACTAAATTGTTTCGTACATTAGTAAGTTATAATCGTACATTTCTATAGGCCTCCGCTGAAAGCTTGCGTTTATTGAAAAGTTCCGTTCGTAATTCGAGAATTTCGAAAGTCGCTTCTGGTCCAAAAATCCTGCGGAAATGGAACAGAATTAGCTGACTCGCTAGGGAAAAAAGCTAATAAATAAGAGTGACTATCGATTGCTCCACTAAATTCATTGCGGAACTAAAATAAAACTTTTCCTTTAAATAAACTGTAGGATTTATTTTAATCGTATATTTGATTGTCACGAACAAAACATACTCGCAAACTGTAGCATAATGTAAAACAATGGTTCTAGTATATGTCCTAATATTTCATTCTTCTTATGCCACTTAATCATTGCGGATATTAAGGTTTTATTTCTGTTAAATGCCTTAACTTCAGGCCTGCATTAAAGTAGGAGTATCTGGTGATATTCAGATCCCATTCTTTCTTATCGTATTTAAGAGACTATTAAAAAAATTCAAAAAATATTATTTATTATTTGTCTGACACCACTTTATTATAAGTGTTCTACGCTTTTCAAGCCTTACCGTTTCGAAACACGGAAAACACTCACAATAAGTAAAATGGTATTAGACAACAAATAAAATGGTTATATTTTAAATCGTATACCACAAAGAAATCATTTAAAAAATTCAACATTTAAAAAATAAGCTAGTCAAAAACATAAAGATAAGAAAGAAATTGATATGGAGAGAACTTAATTATAAGATATAATACTTTATATAAATTCAATGCCTATGAAATATTTAAGTAAATATGTACGGAGCTCTAAAGGTGATTTTCTTTTCTATAGGGGCAGGCGTAGAGGATAGAGCACCACAGTACATTATCTTGACATAATCATTGTTACATTCTCGTTCATACATACTGGAGTGAGTCAAGAAATGTGCATAAAGTAAATCGCAATTTGTTACAATATTCTGCACTATCATTTATGAGCGAATCTCTACTACGTTATTACAGCGAGCTGCATGAATTAGATTCGCGCGCACAAACAGGTGAGTTACGTCATCGTAACAAATGTATTTGTATTTTGTGATTTATAGGTGAGCCAGAAGCGACATCTTGCGCCCTTACGCATAGGGGTGAGTTATATTTATTTACCCACACAGGCAGGATCCGCCATTTTGAGAGAGTGCGAGACAGTTAATTTAGTGGGCAATGTTCGGAGTGGGTGGGATCGTGGGTGGTTCTTGTTCGGGGTGGGAGGGTTGTTTTAGGTGTCGCTAATTGCACAGTTAAACTAAGGGTGACAATTTAGAAACATTACCGAATGCCGAGTCTGTAATGAAAAATTGCCATAAAATGTTTATTAGTCCGCGGAGTGAATCTATACGCGCGGCCCGCACTATACAATCAGTTCACATATCACGTATTACAAGCTGCTCCATTAACGTTGTGTAAATATTATAAAACAAAATGTGAAGCTTTTTTTACGACATGTCATGACACATTTGTTTCTTTGCGTTATTCCATCTGCTTGGGATTAGCTCTCTGAATTTTAAGGTGCCAAAGCCGTCTATCCTGAGTCATCCTGCGGTCAAGACCATGCTTCAAATCTTTCTCAACTCCCTGTTACCAAGTAGCTTGTTTGCAACTTGGATATTTTTAAAGTCTACGATGAAGAGATGGATGGAGGAGAGGAATGGGTATTTTTAAAGTCTACGATGTGGTCAACCACTTTTCCCATCACGTGGCTGTACACGATACTAAATTGTAAAATATATACATTTCAGATTTTAATCAAATTCTGGTTCATTTTTTTAAGTGTTCTACACATTTTGAATCTTAGCAGCTCGTTCTCAAGAATTTACTTGAGAGAAAATCGCTAGGGTTCGAATCGCGTAAAACACAAAATAAATGTGGTATAAGACAAAAAAATGATTATAATATGACAATATTCTTTTAATATTATTTTTAATAAAAAAATGTACATTATATGATTAATTTCAACAAATGAATAAAAGAATTTATATAATTTCCAAGTGTTACCACCAACCCAAATTAATGTATTTCTCTTTTTCTCTCTCTCTTCTCTTATTTATCAAATTCTCAGAACAGGATTATACGAATTTTACACACAAACGTGTGCAAAAAAGAAAGTGACGGAAGAACCGTTTAATAAACATCAATGGTGGCTTTACGAAGACTTTAGTGGTAGGTCTCTTTGATAGGCAAATTAAGTTGTAGAGAATTAATAAAAATACAGTTTTTTATATTGTCAGTTGAATAAATAAACTCTGGTTTTAGAAAATTGGCGTACCAAAAAAACACAGTATTTTTCAACTCTACTTGAGGCATTCTAACGTACAAACAGCTCTTTTGAAAGTTATCAATTTAGAAGAGTGCTCAGTTTCAGCGAGTCGCAGTTATTTCGGAAAACATTCCTATCCATCATTTGCTTTGTAGTCTCCTTTTTATAATTTCCATTTTTTTCCTGCACAAAGTGCACTTTGTCACTGCACAAAAGTGTATTCCGCAACGCCTGCAAAAATACCCGGTACCGAACATAAATTCGGGATCACTTTTATTATGTGCAAATTGCAAAAATGATTTGCAGTTTTATTTATGAGAATGCCCGTATGATGCCGTTATTTCCAACCGTTCGATAAATTCCGCTTGAAAATAATTTTGAAAAATTTTAGAAATCGAGAAGGGTTTAAGACATATTAGGCAACATTTTATTCAAGATCTTATTAGTAGATCACTTATCAGTGGTCATGACAAGTCATAGATTTTTTCCCACAGTATTTGTTAATACTATACAAAGGTTTACCTCTTTAATTATTATACTATATTGTTCAAGTAAAGTCATGAGCCACAACCTAACTTAAAATGGTAACCCACTGTATTATTATTCTCTAGAAAGATTACCATGTCGAGTTGCATTTATCAGGAAGACTTCAATATTTGTAGTCGGATACGACGCCATAAAAAATCTACTAAATAGAGGATTTAACTGGTAGAGATTGACTTATAAACCTAAATTTTAAATACAGTTGTAAGTAACATAGATACATTATTATATGTACCTTAAATAATAAAAAAATTATAAACCCCTTAAATCTTCATTGCGTAATACTGCGATGATACTATATGATTAGCAATGTACTGATCTAAAAAAGTTTGTTAAATTTTCTCTTTAATACTGAGAATAATGAGGACCGCTGTCGTTGCTCTGTAAAATTATTTGATGATAAACTAAAGATATTTGAAGTATGGTGGATGAGAACCTAAACGTTTTTTGAATAATTTATTTTTTATTGCAAATACTATTATGAAAGATAAATAATTTTAGTGGCGTATTGGTAAGACAATATTTTATTCCGAAAAGGATAAGGATAAATTGTCAGGTTAGGGAAAAGAATAATTAAAATCATAAATTCATGATCGAGACCCCGATTCTCTCCCTAACAGGTGAAAGTTTCTACCGCTCTCCCACTGACAATATATCCGGTATTATCGGATTAGACCACACCGCGCGGCCCCGCCCCGGACCATATCACGATATCCGGAAGCAACACCGGAAGTTGTCCAAATTGGATTGAAATCAATCTCGGACCCCTGGAAATCGTGGGGTGTAACTACACTAGTGTGTAACTGACCCCCGGTCGAGGTTAACTGTATAGAAAAACAAAAAAAGCAACACCCCTTGCAATGGCTGGTAAATATTATTACCGGGAGCACATAAATGTTAAAATGTATTAGGGTCGATGGACCAACAAACATTATGGGAGGTTGATCTTCTAAGATTACTTGAGAGCTTTATATTCCAGAGTAGATAAATATTTTCTCATCTCTTTTATGCCCTCGGATTCAACATCCACAATACATTGCGTATGTTATTTATTTATTTCATGGATTATGTATTAAGGGTTATTTTCGTGAGAAAATCACCTCAAGAGCGCTGTATATTTTTTACTTAAATATCTTATGTAATTAACAATATAAAAAGTTTCCGGAGAATATTTGTATAATTATATTGATATATTCAATACAATAGATATATTTATAATTATATGCTAACGTGTTGCAGTGTTATATTCAATACAACATATTTGTAACTTATAAAACATTATAATGTATTATGTATTAATAATATATCTCGAATCTTCAAACAACTTTACAGAACAACGGCAGTAGTCTTCATTCCTCCACAAGATATATTTAAAATATTGTACATTAATTATTCAATTCGCAAAACCATAATCAAATCTTCGTGTTTAGAAATCAGAATACAACCAAAGTAGAAAAGTGTACATTTAAAACATATATATTAATAATGATCATTACACCATAAATGTAATATTAATGTACCGATAGTAAATACAAGCTACAAATATTTATGTCTTAGCAATCAGCCTTTAACTTTAGCAAATTTAAGCAAAAGCGTGGAATTCAATAAAATACTGCCGAAAGGTGTGAAATTATTGTTTTATTTAATTTTAAGCAAAATTCCTTTTTACGAAGTTGATATAATTTGTTGCTGCCGTGTGTATCTTATTGTAGACAGCACGGAAGACATCGAAGCGATCCTTTTAGCCTAACCTCTAACCCCGATTGCCAATAAGATTATCTGCTACCCTGGTACCATGGGTACTTCTTATACGTGAGCCAGTTGCCTGTATCGTTCCCTCGTACAGTAAACTACCGTGGATGGGGTGCAAATATTCACTTTGCCCAAGTTTTTACTTCATATAATAATATATAAATTCGGATTTGGTATTGCGAATTGTGTATCGGAGGGAATCCGTGTAGATTCTATGGGAATTTATTATACGATATTGCAATATTGACCGTGAAATTAATATATTTTATTCATTGGAACGTTTCACTCGTACTGATAGATTTTTGAAACAACTATGCATCGCTATTTAAGCATAAATATGCCTTTCAGCTGGTTACACTTTAAGAAAAAATAAAGGGGTTATAGATCAATAGTATTTTATTACTAAGACATTGAACACGAGTGATGCCGTTTTTCAGATATTTATAAACATTTGCTTATCGAAATAGATGGAATAAAAAAGTTTTAGGTTTTCCTGACTAAAATATTCCCATCTATATGTCGTGTTGTAATATTTTGTTTGCAAATATTTCAGTGTCCTTCTTCAGGGCGACTCTATGTGAAAAATCCGCTTGACTACAGGGTGAAAGGGGATTGCTTAAGCATTAGGTGAGAGTACCGCACGGTAGGCAGGTTTGTGTTAATTTGCGAGTACTGTTAATATCCATTTGTTATCTACATACGATAGCTATAGATATAACAGTTCTGCACAATTTAATAACTGGTTCAATTAAATACTGAAGCAAATTGGTATTGCTTTAGTGAAATGAATATTGGGAATAAATAGTAACAGTTTAAACATGGTATTTTGGATAAAGAAGCTGAAGGTTACTAATTCGATAATCGCTGATAAGAAAAAATAGCTTTTGGTTGCCTAGAAGTGAAAACCATGGTATGTTTTTATTTTTTGTAAAAATCTTATTATTTAACAAGTAGGAAAGCACATTCTTCCTCTTGATATGGAATAAAGAATTTATTTATTTATAATTTATTCTCTTACTATACAGCATTTATATGTGCAACTGCGCTACTTGTTACAACGGCAGATAGATGTAATTTATCATATGTAGTATAACTATAACATAATGTAAATTCTCGCACATTTAATAAAAATATAATATATAAGAAACTATTTTTCTTAAATCTGAATAGTACATACGCATGTTTGATTAAGCTAACGATCCTATCCTAGTTTTATGTTACAGCGTTTGATTGAGTGAGAGCAGTAACTGAGAGCAAAATATGGGATGTACAAGGATTTATGAATGGAAGAGGCTGCACCGATCAAATCTTTGCATTACGAATGATGAGTGAAAAAATGTTGGCGAAAGATAAGAGATTGTACAGTGCGTTTGTGGATTTAGAAAAGGCATTTTATAGAGTGAATCGATGTAAGGTATGGGATATTCTAACAGAGTATGGAGTGGAGAGCCAGGCAGTCCGAGCTATTGCTTCTTTATACACAGAAATCGTTGCCAGTGTCAGAGTAAATGGCACCACATCTTCCTGGTTCAACATTACGAAGGGTGTCAAACAGGGATGTG
>JAPMAF010001346.1:0-11272 GCA_026537445.1 Silvatares holzenthali
ACCAATCCCTCGGCATCCATTCGTTCAACATGCCCAAACCACCTCAAGGAATTTCTCTTCATTTTATCAATAACGCTATACCCCCTCCACATTCTTTCCTTATACATTTTTAAATGTATTTTTTTTTGTTGTTTTGACTCTTTTAAACAAATCTATTTCAGATGGCTTACAATACTGAACGGTGGTATTGCTCCAGGGCGTTACAAAATGGTTAATACTTTGATTATATAATCTGAAGCATTTATTTTACCTCAAAGCAAATAATGATGGAAAAAACAATGAATTATATTTGGAAGCCAATTATATAGAACAATCACAGATGATGTTGTGATAACGGTTCTGTCACTCAAGATATATCTAAGAAATTATACAAATAGATATCTTAAGCAGATCATCTTTCGTTAAGTTGTAGAAAGTACCAAGCGTGTGGCAGTAAATGATTTGTTATGAATATGTAATTGATTGGGGGTAGATGATTAAAAACATTGTACTTACTATCAGTTGTAAATTTTCCTTTAATAATTCTGATTACTTAGAGTTCACAAAGTCATTGAAACGATAACTTTTGATTTGTATTTTGTAATTATGTTATAACGATCAAAAGAGAATATACTCGTCAGTGATATTTATAATTGAATGAAAAATGTGTATTCACTATGAACTGGCAAAGATTGGTAGATCTTGAATCGCCCTGAACCTTCGTTCAGTATTACAAGGCTCTTGGAGATGGAATTGATAGATAAATATCTATGTTTTGTGATTAGAACTAAATAACCTGATTTTCTTTCTCTCCCTCTACTGCTACATGGCATTTACATATGCAACTGCACTGAATGTTACAGACCCAGACGATGGTGGTGTTATGATGTCTTATGTGTTATTTTACTTGTTCTCCAGTCTAATGGATCTATGTCGGCCTTGTGGTCGAGTAGTTAAAGACGCTTGACTAAAGCATTGGAGGTCGCGGGTTTGAATCCCGCCGGAGTAAAACAAATATGTATATAAAAATGCATTTTTCTATTTAGATTTTAAATATATGTGTAAAAATATATTTGGAAAAAATCAAAAAATGTATTTAAAAATATATATTCACTCTGGACTGGAAAAGAGTGGTAGATTTTGTATCGCCCTGGAGCAATACCACCGTTCAGTATTGTAAGCCGCGTGAAATGGATTTATCCATGTTTCATGACTAGAACTGAATAACCAGGTTTTCAATTTCTCCTCCGACTACTACACAGCATTTACATAAATAAATAAACATGTGCAATCATACAGTATGTTACAGACCCAGAGGGATGGTGGTGTCATGGTGTCTCATGTGTAGTATAAGAAAAAAAAAAATAAAAAAAAACTTAGCTTTCCTGTTAACATCTGTTGAAAGAGGGAAGTACAATCAATAAGATCATTTATGTGTAGCAGAAATAGAGGAGACGGTACTGAACCCTGTGGAATTTCAGCTTTAATGAATAGATTAAGAATGGCTGTCGACTGCATTTGGGAAACTTATGCATTACTACTCCATCCTAATACTCTTTCTAAGAGAACATGATGCAATAATATCATCAAAATCCCTAGAGAATTTGCACTAATGCATCATTTTAAGTTCATGGGTATTCCAGTAGGGATCAAATAGCTAAAGGTCACTCAAGGTCAATGGGTGTTAATCTGAAAATATTACATTGGTGATATGGAAAATGGAAATTTAATATCACATTTCGCAGCCACACATTTCTCCACTATCTGCACCGATAACATATGGAAATAAAATGCTATATATAATAACAGATATCATGCGGTACCGGGTCATTATATTTAAGTATTAGTCCACACAGAGTTTTAGTTATTTAAAAAAAGTAAACTACTTAATTTACATAGTGTTATTCAGTGTTAGGTGTATGAATGTGGAAGAAGCAAGGGATGTATGTCAGGATAGAATGGTCTGGCGCTCGATCCTCTCTGCGTACCCCTTCGGGGAAACGGCGTGATGGTCTAATAATAATAATACATAGTGTTCTGAAGCACTCGTTAATTAGCAATAAAGTGCTCTCAAAGGAATCACAGATAGTGATACATAATAGAGTCACATATCAACTTTTCAAGATGGCAGTGAAACATCAACTTGGGAAAAGAAGAAAATGGATGCAGAATAAATGAAGTGAAAATGAGATTGTTAAGATAAATGTTTGAAAATACCCTGAGTAATAAGAAATGAAAATATCAGAGAAGAATGCTGATTAAAAGTAACAATCGAAACACAATGAAAGTTGGATATTTGAGATGGTTTACATTCATACATAACATTATATCCTGATAGGGGTAGGTCGAGTTGGTTTGGATATGTCGATAAATAGATCTGTAGTATATACTTGGTTAATCAGTACAGTAGGAAGCTGGAACATGTTTCCCAAATCCTTAACAAAAGTATAGATAAGGCGAATGGATGAATCAAAACAGGTCTATAATGCGAAAATACTTGAATGACCAGTGCTGGTAAGGTTTAAAAGAATCTAGCAGGGGCTAGTTGCCCAACTTTTTTGCTAAGGTAATGTTAAGAATCTCAACAATCGTTGAATGAGATGCGATGCATGATTGTGGAGGGAGACAAGGTAAAATGGCTCTTCATTCTCTCTAGCTACTCTTTTCAGGAAATGGTATGTTGTTATGTACTGTGACCCAATAGAGGGTAAAATTAGAAAAAGATTTTGCTGATAAAGCAGCAGAAACTGTTAAAAAATAAATTTCACAATAAATCTCCACTGTTCCAAGCAACACTCATATGATGTATTGTATGTATATTGTTTTATAATTTCCATAGCTTCAATCCACCTTTCTATGATTTGTATACAGTTTTATCAGAAGCTAAAAGGTTATCTTCATAGAGATGTTCCATTTATAATTCTAATTAATATAGATATAATACTGGTCTAATAAATACAAATTATTATTCTATGTTTTCCTAATGTCTGTTTTTCACTTAAGATTTTTCTAGCATGCAAGAATATTGCATTAAATATCAATATTTAAATAATCTAAATTTCCACTACAAAAATTACTCTTCACCATCCTTCTTGGTCCTGGGTCACAATAAGAACGTTTAAATATTCAGTGAAGAGCTCTTCAGCTCCTTAATTTGACCCATCCATTTTGATTGTAATCATCCCTTACAGTTTCAGTTTCTACAAACCATCTCAATGCCTCCTTGCTACTTACCTCCAAAATAAAACACCATTATTTTCTCTTTCTCTAATGCTCAGCTCCTTTATAATGAGCACATACATGCTTCTAGCAGTCTTTCTCCTCCAGCACCATATCTCAAAGGTGTATAACATATCTCTATCCTTTTTTCTTGGGGTGCATGTCTTGACTCCATACAAGAGAACACCAGAGACTTGATCGGGCAAATCTTCAGAAACTATCATCACTAGTTCTTCTGGCTTTAAAAAGAATTACACATTCCATTGAATGTGAAGTAACAGACTAGGTAAATCTTTTCTCTACTAACTGTAAAAAACTGTTTCTGTCCTAACTGTAAAACGATTTGTTGCCTTCTATGTTCTTTATTCTAATGATTAAGTTCTATCCTTATCACCACATCCCCTGCATAGCATCTTCATCATACAGAAGAACAGAACATACAGAAGAAGAACATCATACAGAAGAAGAACAGAAGGCCTGATTCAATGAAAAAATTAATTGTGACATGAAATTGAATGTTTTAGCAATGCTGAGGTATTTGTAGTGAACTTAACTTTACATATCACACAAGTGATAAGATTACATTACTCCCATTTGAATTCGTATCAATTTGGCAATAGCCATGTGTTACATTACAAATTTTGCAAGTAATGCTTCACCTGATAATGAGAATATTCTATTTCTTATGGGAGTTAAAACATTTCACATTTTGGTTATTAAAACTCGTATACATCTTCTTCTTCTTCAATCATTGACTTCATGCTGGGACTTGTGACAGCATGCACCCTTCTCTCACATTTACCATTATACTTTGTCAAACTCATTGCCGCATTTAATATAGTATCTCCTTAATCTAATAACGTTTTTTTCATGTAACACTTCAGATATCTTCATTGTATTCTTCATCCCAGGATGCTTCCCTGTATGATAAAGTTTTAAAAAGGTTGAATGTCTCACATTATATTTGAATAAAGAAATGTGTGCTAATCTCTTAACCATTATCACTACCTCCAGTTTACATGCTCTAATAAATTACCCCCATTCTCGAAAACATGCATCTTTTACAATCCCCCATTCTCAACAACCGTACTGTCAAAATACCTAGCAACCTGCATATTCTAAACATGTCTCATGAAATCTACACCTCTCTGTAACATTGTAAACCCATTGATCCCCATTATATCTCTGTCAATTGCCTCTCCTCTCTAACTCCATTCAACCTATCATATTTTTGCATATTTGTCATCTATCTGCCATGTTTCTTGTTGTATTTTAAAATCTTTATATACTATTTCTGTTTTATATCAAATTGTATCTGGAACTGTTTCTTAAATAAATTAAATAAGATCAACATAATGATTAGAGATGGTAATGAATCTGATTCCCAGGAATTATGTTGAGTAATAAGGCCAAACATACAAAGAACATATTATAATTTTTTTAATTAATATGTAAAATAAATTAACCCACATTTATCTTACATAACATCAGTGTTAGCGTCACTACATGTAATAAAATGTTTTATTTAAAACATTTATTTATATTTATTGATGTAAATAATCACCAGTAAGTTTCAGAGTATCAGAAAAAAATACTCGTCATTCGAATTAACTTTATTCTTAAGTATTTTTATATACTCTGAAGATAGAGACATACATAGAGAGATAGAAAAGTAAATGAGCGAACTCAAAACAAATTTCACTTGACCGATGCCATGTAGTGTCTCACCTTGCAATTAATTTAAAGGTAAAACTCAACTTCATGCACTTTTATGGTACCTCCATCCCCAAGGTTTCAATAATCCGTTACAAAAATAATATTTTAATTGAATAATCATATACCCTACACGGTACAACTTTGTGTAGTGTGTGTTTTGTTAACTATGTAATAATTTAGTAACTGTCTTAATTTTAAATAGAAAATATGTGACATCTGTGAACAATACAATCTCATGGCTTTAATATAAATTAAAAATAGGACAAGGCTGAGAATTGAGCCCTGTGAGACGCCCATAGTAACAGCAAATTTTGGAGACTAGCCACTCTAGTCGACCCTCTAATTTCTATAGATCAAATGAGTTGAAAAGTTGAGTCCTGTTCCTTATACCATAGTGATACAATTTCCTGACAAATGTTTCATGATTTTACACAATCAAATGCTTTCGATTAGTCATAGAAAATCCCAATTGCATCACACGAGTTTTCTCAGGCACCGAATATATTTTTTATTCTGAAGCATTCGGTGAACACTCAAGAATGTCAAAAATGCCTTTATAATCATTTTTTAATATCAAGAATCTATTTTTATATAATGGAGCTACATACTTAGCTGTGGCATTTGAAATAAAATTATAATTATAATTGAAAAGTTTATTTCTGGTCTAGCATATAAAAGTAACCCTTCATTAATATAACATTAGAAAACAGTATATAAGTTTTTTGTAAGTATGTTAGTATTTCTCAACTTTGATCATTGTTATTTATTTTATCTGAATTGCGTATTATTGAACAATAATATTATTACATTTTTAAGCAACATGCTATCTAACTTTAAGATGGTCAAAACGATGCTAATAACTGTTTTAAAATGGAACGGGCAACATGTGATTTATTTTAAAATCGGGTTTAATTGAACAGGAAAATTTTTAAATTTAATTTGATGATCTGCAAACGAAAACAAGGTTTAACAGTTAATTCAAATTTAGATAACAAAACATCTATGTATACTTCTATAGAATAGTGCTCTTCTATAGATCTTCAGTGTAGCTCAGATGATTTTAAAGCCGGTTAATATTTCATATAGTTGAATGCTTTGTATCATGTTGATTGTATAGTTGTTCAAAATCTGCATTAAAAAGCGCACAATAAAGCAAATGCTTTACCAATTAGGTGAAACAGACATCAGTGAAAATTTTGTCACAACAACCAAACTAAGAGAAAAATTATGGTATACAGTTCCTAAGCCTTGATTCAGAAAATAAATGACTCAGAATTGAGTAAAGCAACCACAAAAGAGAGCATAAGCAACAGTAACAATTAATCTTACGATTCTCTTTATTTTGATATGTCCACAGTTAACATCCATAAAATATTTCATGTGGCATTGTAATGAACGACATTGTTTTTATGTGATTTTTCTGAAGAATTTTTGATAAAATTTTTCTGAAGAATTTTTAAATATTACTTTACGCTCAATCCCCAACCTGGAGGGCCAGGGCTATTTTGTTCAAATGTTTGTTGTTTCACGTCTCAATTTGATACATCACATAAAATAAATAAGAATTTTAAACACATGTAAGACTTGTGAAAGCTAATAATTTTGCTTCTTTATCCATGGCAAATCATGACATCTAGTCACTCAGAATGACCGATTATACAAATGTATCATATTTTATTGTCTCATAGAAGAAAGATTAAATCCTTCATAAAACATCTGTACACAATAAGTGTATAAATGAAAAACATATTTTCTTTAATTCGATAAAATTTTCAGAAACAATAATTAATGCAAGTAGCTCCATTATTGGATATAGTAAATGACCTTTTTGCAAATAATAACAATCAGATATGACGTCAGTTACAACATTATCAGTGGACATATTGCGTTCGTTATGCTTACTATATATTCTGATGATGGGACGGAGTCCTGACCATTCGCTCAAAGTGTTTCATCACAGTGAGATATATAGGTTTACTATCTTCCACTAAAGTGTATACAACATTAAAATGTCTACCAAAGTGGTAAGTCATAAAATATATCAATGTATTTGCAAAAGCTATATATAGTTAGAATAATTGCTAAAGATATATTTGCAAAAAACAACAAATATATTTGCAAAAACTATATATAACTAATAATTATTTATAGCTGCTGATATAAATACTGTTAAATATAATTAAGAAATATTTCTCATTCATTTTTTTACACAATTCATTCAAGAAGCAAATAATTTGGTGATGTCAGTAAAGTAAGTAAATCCAGCCTCCCGAATTCAGAAATTTTACTGAAAGTCGTTAGTTCAACATTTTTTTTAATTATATTACACATGAGACACCCCAACACCACCATCCATCTGGGTCTGTAACATTCAGGGAATTGCACATGTTAGTGCTGTGTAGCAGTCGAAGGAGAGATTGAATACCTGGTTATTTAGTTTTAGTCACGAAATATGAATAAATCCATTTCACGTGGCTTATAATACTGAAAAATCGTAATGTTCCAGGGCGATACAAGAACTACCACTCTTTTCCAATACAGAGTAAATTGCATTTTTTTGCCGTAAAGTACTTGCCATTTAATAAAAATACATATTTACTTTGAACTGGCAAAAAGTGATAGGTATCGCCCTGGGGCAATACCACCGTTAAGTATTGTATACCATGCGAAATGTATTCATCCATGTTTCGTGACTACACAGCATTTACATGTGCAACTGAACTGAATATTTCAGGTGTGGTGTCTCATGTGTAGAACACATCAAAAAATCATCGCTAATTCACAGATTCGAATCTAATTCACGACCTTTTCAAATCTAACAAAATCATGACCTCATTCACAGAATGATTTCGGGAATAAAATAAATTTTTTTTTTCTTCAGAAATCGCCTGTGAGCATGTTGGACCCCTCCCTATTATTAAGACCGGAAATAGTGTACAATGGTAAACCACTGGAAGCCTTTAGAGACTACTCCATAGATGAGAATGATCCTATCAAAGAACGAGTTCGGAAAACTTACAAACTTATGCACACATATCAAACTGTAAATTTCGTCGAACGTAAGTATACGAATTCAAAAAAATAACTTAATAGTTTAAATGTTAACTCAAAGAATCAAAGTTTATATGATAAAACTTCTTAAAAAAATACATAAATATTAATTTTTCCATTCATAATATATTTCTGAAAGGGCCTAAAACATATAATTGTATTTGGTACAATGTACTGTTAAGTAAATAAATATAATGAATAACCAATATTCCTCTGACCTCTGATACATCTGACTCAAATTTGAGCTTTAAAGTTCAAAGAGAATGATTTGCTGATCAGGTGAAATAGCTGATGAATTGAGCTGAGCTATTTGAATTTATTAATTTAACAGTACAATCTACCAAATACATAAAAGTATAAAACAACAAGAAATAAGAAATAATAAATAACAGTTAATATAAACAAAGCAAATATATGTTAAGTGAAGCAAAATGTTGGTAGGTAGAAGTAAAAGGAAGAGGTGGTTATCAAGGGATAGGGACAGAGGGATGAGAAATTATGATGATATGGAGAGACGCAATGTTTCCATAATACGTGGCAGTGGATGGCGAAATATACCAAGAGGTAACATTCATAATACACCAGTACTCATTGCTAAGAGCAACATAATAAAATGTTGTATAGGTGAAGAGTTGCAACTCTAGGGAATTGACAGGGAGCATGCTTAGGAGGAATCTGGAAGGGATATATTCGGAAGTGTCATAATTGATGGGATAGTATCCAAATGTTCGAGGATACAGACAACGAAGATATTGTTTGAGGACCCGTTCCAGGGATGCGCAGTAGCAGACCTCATGCGGATTCCATATAAAAAAACTGTATTCAAGGGTAGTGAAAACTAGAGTTATATAGAGAGAGTGAAGAACATTCTGATTTTTTAAAAGGCGCGATAGTCCTACAATAAATCCAAGGGCACGACATTGGCACCACTGGTACGACACTGCAAGGAAAGGATATGTTCATGAAAATCAAAATGGGAATCGTACAGAATGCCTAGATCTTTGACGGTTTTGAATTGCAGGAGTGCCGACCCAGAGAGTCTATAAGAATATGATATAAGGTGCAAGGAGCGTGTGAAAGATATGGAATTACATTTTTTTTTTGTCCACAATTACATTTACCAATACTGAATTTGAGATTATTTATCGAGGCCCTGGAAGATAAGGAGTCAAGCTTGAGTTGAAGAAGATCGCAATCAACAGTGTTTTGAATTTGGGAGAAGATTTTAAGGTCA
Source organism: Silvatares holzenthali (assembly GCA_026537445.1). Taxonomy (NCBI): domain Eukaryota; kingdom Metazoa; phylum Arthropoda; class Insecta; order Trichoptera; family Pisuliidae; genus Silvatares; species Silvatares holzenthali. The sequence goes on from JAPMAF010001346.1 coordinate 9,200, forward strand.
CCTGCAAACAGGAGAAAAGATGCCTCGCCTAAATGTTCGACAATGTCATTAATAAATATATTAAAGAGGATGTCATTAATAAATATATTGAAGAGGATGTCATTAATACATACAATATATATATATACATATTGTATTTATATCAACTGATTGATTATTATATATACTAAACATATTATTGCAATATCAATATAGTAAAGACAAAGTTGATATGAAGAATGTACAGAAGATTCTAAATGGTGCAATAAGCCCAGCATGCCCAGTATCAGGGCTGCGCGTCTTCTCAACAACCTACCGAATGCTTTGGACACATTTCACAACCCATTATCACGCATTATGGAAACATTACATCTCTCTGTATCATCATAAATCCTATCCCTCTCTCCCTATCCCTCGATAACCGTCTCTTCCTTTCTTACCTCTTCCTACCACTCTTTTGCCTTACTTTACATATATTTGCTTTTTATATTAATTATTGTCTATTATTATTTTTTTTCTCTTCTTGTTTATTATTTCTTTATTATTACTTCTTTTTCTTGTTTATTATTTCTGTTTATTTGGTTGGTAAATAAATAAATAAATAAGAGATGAAAATATCAGAAAAGATTGTCAATATAAATGTAGCAATCATAAATAGATTGAATTGACATATTGAGCGATTGTGAATGAAAGTAAAGGGAACAGATCTATGGTGCAAATATATTTGGTAGAGTGGTGCAAGGAAGGTCTAGAAAAACTTGGCAGTAACATGTTTTTCAACTTCTTATCAAAGGTAATATTAAGTCTTAATAACCGTCGAGCGCATTTGTCATATGCATGAATATAGAAGAAGCAAGAAATGTGCGCTAGAACAAAAGCAAGTGGATATCCATTCTCTCTGATTATCATGAAATTAAGTGATGTTTTGTATGTATAAATAGATCCAAGACAATTGTAAAACCTACTCTAATGAATCTTGATCCTCTAATCATGACTGAAGAATGAAAGAAAATGCAAAAAGTGAAATTAAATTAAAGTGAGTATGCAAGGACAATGTGTAAATGAAGAATCATAAATATGTTAGAAATGGCAGGTTTTGCATTTAATTCCACCTGCTTATCTACAGTGAGCCCAAATAATGTTGTGATAGTTGATAATTCAATTTTCATATTATTTTATCTTATTTAATATCGGTTTATAAATATTACGCTGATGAAGGTGTTATTTTCTTCACAGAAAAAATGCAGAAATGGTTGAAATTCAACCACGCAAAAATAAGTGTAAAGGATGCTCTGATCAAGTTAAATGATCTCGTTGATGAATCGGACCCAGACACTGATGTCCCCAATATTGTTCACGCTTTCCAGACGGCTGAACGCATACGAGCTGAACACCCTGATCTGGAATGGTTTCATCTCACAGGACTTATTCATGATTTGGGAAAGGTGAGAATGAAACAGATGCTAGATTTATTACTGAAGATTGCTTATAATAAATCAATTTCTGTTTGTATCTGATGATACTCTTTTACACTACTTGATAACTTCTTTAATCATTTTAAGATTAATATTTGCTATGTACCACCATCTGCATTAAATCAAACAGAGACGATATGTGGATATCTACATGCAAAAATACTGTGAATTCCTGTGTTAGCGCTAAAAACTGCCACAGTGCAGAAAATCAACTGTAGAGTACACTCCGGATGCACTAACATACCCATTTCAGAGACGAGTCTAGCGCTTAGAGCATGAACATAGTGGATACGCAACTTTAGGTGACCATCTATGACCATGACCATTTTACAGCTCCCTTGAGGTGTTTTTTCACGAAAACAGCGCTTAATAAATTATCCATGTAATAATAATAATAATAATGAAGTTATTTCTCTCTCATTGAATGTTGACGAAAGTCAACGCATATTTGAATGCAGGTGAAAGGAAGAAGATTCGCTTAGTGGTTCTTTGTTTCAATATATCTCTGAGACTTCCAAAGTGATATTCAAAGTATTTTCGTAGGCTTTCACAACCAAAAGATTCGCAAGTCAAAAACTTTTGGGTAGTCATGTCGTGTTGTGACATTTTGTTTGCCAAC
>JAPMAF010001347.1:0-11271 GCA_026537445.1 Silvatares holzenthali
TATATATATTCACAAGCATAAAAAAATAAATAGCAAGTAATAGATGAAAATGTAATAAAAATAATTATTTACAGATAAATCTTATAAGGGACAAGAAAATATAATCGAAATATAGCGAGATCGCTTTCATTTTGATTTCATTAAACATAGGGAATCAATTTATATACTTTTTTTCTATTTCTATTAGACAATATTCAATGAATATAAACATAAAAAATAAAACTGACACCAGGCTGTCTGTCTTTAACATTATCTTTAACATTATTTTAATGTAATTCCAAAATTAATATTATCTATCCAGACTACATTTTCCTTCAGCTCCACCTCTACAGCATATTCAATGCCCCTTAAATGCTTTCACTTCAAATATTCTAGTCATTTGATAAGCATTTTTCAAATATTTTCCACTCATTTGTACACCGTTTTCCACAGATTTTCTGAAGGGTTCATTTTCATTTGGTGTTTATTCTGATTGAACTCTGTAATTGATTTAAAAAATATATTTATATTCAGAAGTGATCGAATAGTAGCGCATAATGGAGTTTAACAAAATAGGTAGAAGTGGCACTCGGACCTGGCAGAAGATGAATGAATGTAGAATAAATAATGTTTAAAATAGGTATCTAAGAAGAATATGTGGACAATGTATCACACAAAGTGAGGAATATAAATATAAGAGATAAGATGTATATAGATATAAAAAAGTACCTAGTGCGAGCGTGATTAATAAAATCAAAATAAATTTGTTGAGATTGTTTGGCCAAGTAGTGCAAATATTAACTGAGAGGCTGTGTAGACGATTTACGACGCAAATGTGGAAGGCATGACGTTGACCAATGAAATCATATTAAAATTAAGTCAATCAAATTTCAATCCATGGCTCTATTTATAATTGTAATAATCTCATAAAACGGATGAGAAGATATACGAAAGTAAATGATGCAAAGGATTTATATCAGGATAGTGAACTGTGCTTTGCCTACTCCTTTGCAAATTTACATAATGACTATTGCTAATCAATATTAATATTTTTTGACAATATACCACTCATTATCAATATACCACTTATTATCAATATACTCTTTGTCAATATACTACTTACATCACCTATAATAATTTGTGAAAATGGATTACCACAAAGTTACATCCGAAAAAATAGACTATTTCCAAAATTAGAAACTATTGCGGTATAGTTTTATGCAGTGGAGAATGTTTTGTATGAGAACGTATAGGAAGGGTCTGATGCATTGTGAGTAACACACTGCGCACATAGCGCTGTTCCAAGCTGTGCAAAAAGGTCTTAATAAATGATGATTTCAGCAATGACTTCGCGCCTAGCGAATTCGAGTTTCTTAGTACTCCCAAGACTTATCGTAGCCACTGATTGGCGACAAATCTAGTATTAGAACAAGACAAGGAAGAAATTTCTAAAGTTAAGGTTCTGAAGGATTCACCTGAGCCAATAATTAATATTTAGCATTTATACTAACCGTATACAAGGGTGCGGCCCCTTAACTACCAAGATGATTCATGCGCAATTGATGGTGAAGAGGTAATAAAAATAATTTTTGCTACTATCATAGATGACTTTAGGGGAGATTTTATGGCCAATAGGAATCATTTTATTGCCCTACATTTCCCTCGCACTAAACACCTTGGATAAATTATTAAAAAATGAGCAAAAGTGTAATTCATTGGTATAATGTACAATGGCCACTTAACTAACTTAGCACAATGTAATGAAATAAAATAAAGTTGAATGATAAAATTATTATATATCCATATATTGTACTTTATTAAAATAAAAATCTTATGAAGATTTATCGTATTCTTACAAACTACAAAAAAATTATGGCAACATTTTAAAAGTGTGTAGTATCTTGAGGTGATTTTTTTACGAAAACGGCGCAATTTGCGTTAATAATAAAAAATATCTAAGAATTCAGCTCAATCTTCTATCTTGTTTTTATGTAATGAATTAATTTATTTCAGTTAAGTAAAACTCTGTTTCCTCGTGTATTTCATGCCTTTGTTGAGAAAGAACGCTAAACATTGAAATTATTCAAACAAAATGTTAGGTGATCTTGTACTAAAGTTGCACTACTGAATATGAGAATTTGTATCACCTTGTACGATCTCTGCAGTACACATTTTTGTCAGTGTTTTCGCATGAAAGTACAGGCCATAAAGACGAACCCCTGGTGATGGGAATCCTGTTATATCACTATTTGAAGAGTTAAGTTTACGACATTACCCAAATCTAGTTTTTACGACCCAACCGTACGGCGATAATAATTGGAACAGTTATATTTTGGTCGTAACGCACGGTCATTGCGCAAATGTTAAAACTCGTCATTGTTGGGGTATTTTTATTATTTTATTACGGCCTGTAACGGATGTTTTCTTGTCAGCAAGACAAGGGTTGAGGCACACAATGGTCGCGTCTCGTTTACAGAGATTTGTCTTCTTTTTTTTCAAGGTAACAGGTATCAATTCCGTTGCTCTCTTTTTATGGTTCCGACGTTTTTTAAAATTCTTGTAAATTTTACAACTGCCAGCACTGTTTTTTAATGACCGTTTTGTTTTGTGTTTTCAACCTCAATATGACGGATAATGGCGAACTTTTGTTCTGTTAAAAAAAAAGCATAAAGCATAACATAATTGCGAATACCTGAAACTATTTTTAACTAGCGTAATATTAACGATGAATACGTCGATTAGCAAACAATCAGTATACCTGATTTAAAACTCAAGTCTACGAAGAACCTTGAAATGAACGAAACGAAACTCAACATTTTGGTTTTCAACTGAAAGCAAGTGCATTTATTTCTACTTTAATTTTATAGTTTCCTACAAATCTGTCTGTACTGATACATAAGCGGCTCTGCCAAGTAACTAACAATTATTACTTCTTTATAATACAAGACATATACTAACTTATTATGTCAACCCGAGCGCCTTAGTGGTGGACCTGTTTCTACGAAATGGCGCTGTATAAATGTGTATTATTATAATTTATTAACAAATTTCACGAACACTGTTGAAATTATTATATAAATTATTCTTGAAAATGGTCAGTGCATGACCGAAATATGTAGATCCTTATTAAATAAAAGTGGTTTTCTCAAAGTTAAACTGAAACAGTTGTTTCATACCAATGAAAAATCGTAGTTACCATGTACAACGCCATTAAGGTGATTTTCTCATGAAAATGATGCTTAGCAAATTGTTCATAAAATAATTACCAAAAAGAGTACAAATCGTATTATTACAATACGAGTATGGCTGGTGCGACTGTAAAATCGTTAGAATTGCCCTGATCAGGCTAGTGATACTACGCGGAGGACTCGAAAACATGTGATTTTAGCTGTGAGGATGTTATTAAAAACATTGCACCATTCCTTATGGTAGCTTCCATAGCCAACGATCGATGAAAAAAGCATATCATTTAGATAAAATATTGCATTATTTTTCTTTTAATATACTTTGAAGCTACCGTACTACTGTAGTACGTACTGCTACTCTATTTCGTAATAATGTATGGAAATACTGGTTGAATGCAGCGTCCGTAATATATTTTATACGTCTAAGTTCTTCAATACCACAGGGTTGCATTGGCGTGTAATATGCGGCAGCCAGCAGTCACCGGTCACCGGTCACCAATCACAGACATCTCAGCCAGTAAATATCAAGCACAATCCTTTCCCGTAGATTACTTCACTCCGCCTCGACTATAAGCCCGAACTTATCTACCGGCCGCATATTTCAGAGATACCTGCATAATGTTACATCTCTATAAATATTTTTAATGGCTTTTCTTTGTTATCGGTTCGCTCCGGGCCGGACGAATGAAGATATTTCTTACGAGAGTCACGCGAACCGATCAGTTTAAAAAAATAATAATAATGGAAACCATTATGGCCCTTCGAAATGGAGGCATTAGAGTCCAGAATGTGAACCTCGGACATTGGAAACCCATAGATAATTGGAAGGTAAGAACTCCACTCCGTAAGCCGTGAATTATTTGTAGGTGAATAATTTATTACGACCGGTGGGGATACGCCAGCCATGTTATTAAGTCTGGGATTATGAGCATGAACCTCTTCATAAACCATGTCTCACCATGGCGGAAGACATGTTTATAATCACCTTTTCCCTCTGGAGCCGTTTTTTCTGAATCGACGCAACAAAATGGATGACTTCATCGGAAAATAATAATAAAAAAATGTTTAAATTCGAATCACCTTCTCAATTTAAAGCGCTTATTGATGTCAGGGAACCAACACAAAGGTGTCGATTTTACTAATTCAACGTTAAAAAAAATAATTATTTGCCATTTTTTTAAATAAATTTATTCAAATATATTTATATAAATTTTCTGTTTCATTTGATTTTTTGTGTTCCACTTGTATTGTTATATTTTCTTTTCTGTTTGTTTTTATCTAGTACTTCCTTCTTTTATTTTAATGTAAAGTCCGTTGTATAAGTAGAAACCCGCCGGCAAGTGCTTGGCGGGATCTAAGCGGAAAAAAAGAAAAGACCATAAAAATGTAATTATTTGTGTAAATTTTCTAATAATAAAAAAATATCTTTTTTTATTTTCAATAATTGGTGAAATATTCTTTGACGCCAAAATACGAATTATTGTAAAAATGTTTCGAATTTTTTGATACGAACACATCATAATTCATATCACTTATATGAAGTGAGAGCTAAATTCCGTTACGCTAAAATAGGAACATTTCTAATTTGTATGGGGCCTATTAGATTGTCATTGATAGCAGTCTTAACGGCGATGATACAAAAGCGGTTCTACTAGGAGTATATAATACTTGATACGCCTTTAAGGTTTTAATTATAATGTTTTATTGTTCGCTGTTCGGCGGCGTAATTTAGGAGATGTTTCAAGACATTAAATAACAGCACGGCGTGCAATAAAAAGAAACATCTGTCAATTAAACAACTCCATTGGCACTATATGCAATGGGTTGCGTGTTACGTGGCGTGTGAGAATATTCCTTTGAACTGCGGAAATTGCGAATGATTTATCGTTTCGCTCGCATATTAATTCTTTAGGAACGTTTAATATTCATATGTGCAAAACATAACACATTCCTATGTATACGCTGGAGAAACCGCCAGCCACACTAAGATCTTATTATCAGCGCAGGAAATGACTTCAACAAAATAGCCCATATTCACATCAACAATTTGGCGAAATCTCGATAATATAATTTACTGAAAGTCAAAGACTTTTGGGTAGTCATGTCGTGTTGTGACATTTTGTTTGCCAACGTTTCGGACCTCATTGCAGTGTCCATATTCAGGGCGAGTCTGTCGGTGTAAAGAAGGCAGTCTGCAAACAAAATGTCAAACACGACATGACTATCCAAAAGTCTTTGACTTGCAAATCTTTTGGTCGTGAAAGTCTACGAAAATACTAATTCACTGTAATTCCCATATAATAATTATCCTCTTAAACGTATGCTATATATTTTCGGCGGTTCGTTTAATAAATTATCCAGCACTTACTGCTGGTCTTCAGCCATTAGAGCACAGAAGAAAGGTTGGGATGGTCTGCTTGTTTTACCGACATTTTCTTGGAAGTTGCTCTCGGGAACTGGTATCACTGATTCCTCAGGCTGCTGTGTTTGGCTACGCGCTTTGCGAACGCCCGTCACCAATTCATTGTTGATATTGAACGCATTAACTAAGAGATTCTCTAAGTCTTTCTTGTGTGAGACGGCCCGGCTGTGGAATGACCTTCCGTCGTCTGTGTTTCTTCCTATCTATAACATGGGCCTCTTCAAGTCCCGCGCTAATTCTACCATCTTCCTAAGTTTTCTCACCTACCTCGAGTGCCATGAAGCCTTCTTTGGTAGTGCCTTCTATGCGGTAATACTTAATAAAAATTATTAGTCCAAACTAAATTCACGATGCGAATATAAAACATATGAGCCAGAAAATCATAGCTTTATCTCTATTCGTAGAGATGTACGAGAGTGGATGAGGTAATATATGTATATCAGGGAGGAGTGGTATGGTATTCCAACCTTTCTGCTTACCCCTTCAGAAAAAGCGATGTGATGTATTGTAGTCAGAACTAAAATATAATACACTACAATAGTTAAAATGGCATATGAACTTAGCGAAAGAAGGATGAAAAAAAAATAAATGCAGTGGAGATGACATGAGAGAAATTTTTGAGCACTCTTTAGGTTATTTTCTCACTAAAATTGCTCTTAAATAATTGACGTAATAAATGGTTCAATGAATAATTGTATACAATTGACTACATTGTGAAAGAGACTTTAATAACAGGCACTGCTAGTAAAAGAGATCGCTTACAAGCAATGTAGTGGGCAAACACTGAAAAAAATTTTAGAAAAGAAAAATTTCAGAAAACAATCCAACTCCACTGTTTGGGATTCGAGAACTCAAATAACCGACCCCAAGTATAGGGTAAGGCAAAGAAAATAGTATCAAAAAGTTTTCAGTTTTTTCGTGGTAGTTCAAGTGGGACTATGATTCCACAGCGTAGAAAGATAACGCTTAGCATCTCACTGTTATCCTGGTGGCTAGAAGGACTATATTTGCCAAGAAGGACTTCATGTTAATAAAACTAGATCTTACTTTATTTGATTTTGGTCCCACTGGACGCTTAGATAGATAATAAAGCAAGGTATCTTTCAACTCTCTTTAAATATAAAGTTATAAAATTAAAACACTAATTAAATATACGCATTGTATCAAGTATTCTCTCATGATATGCGATGAAGAAAAGGTATAGTAGAACCAAAATACTGTATCAATGACGACGCAACACATGAGACTAAAGAACGTTAGCAAACATATTGTTTATTATTTTTATAGTAATAAATTGTTTATTATTTTTACGAAAATATTAATATATAGCTTATAAGTATAATTCTCTCTCTATCCAATTAATGAAGGCTGCCTCGTATGTTTTCTTGGCGATGTAATTCATTGACGCCATTAAAATGCTCTTAAACATCCCATAACTTATGCTTCGTGAGGGGTTGAAGGCAGCGTCTTATGCACCCCTGTCTTATAGCGTACTAAAGGTTGTTACACCCCCGACTTTTAACAAAGGTTGAAAGAATACAACAGGGTGGGAATTCCGCACCTGAGTCTGAGATATCAATATTATATTACGCTTTCTTTCAACGATTGAAATGAAAGTGCTCAGTATTATATTACGAAAATAAAAATTATACCTGTGTTGGCCATATGCGTACAAATAGTCAACACATATAATATACATATAATAATGTAATCTAATCTGTTAATAAAATAATATCACCTTAAAGTCGTTTCATTAGAGCTCTTTTTGAAGAGTATGGTTTTCAGTTGCCTCCCTAAATTTAACAAGGTTATCTGTTAACGGTGTCTGTCTAGTCAACGGTGGTAGTCAATTCCATGCCATAAATTCAGCCACACTAAAAGCTCAGTAACTATATTCTGCCCGATTTGCTCAAATAGGTTTAACCAATTTATTTCTGATTTTCAATGAAGCAGACCTCTGTGTTCGTTTCCTTTCACTTAGGTCTTCTATTATATAGAGTTCATGAGTATATTGTGGGGTCAATTCTTAAAGCGCCTTTAAAAGTGATCCAGCTCCTTTAAAAGTGAAACATAGTTTAAAGGCAACTCTCTCGCGACATAGAAGCCAGTGGGGTTCTTTTAAGAAAGTCCGGGCTTACGATAATATTATAATATTGAATATATCTTTAGACTCCTATGAAAGACACGCCAATAATTGGCGTTACTAATTTTTCGAGCTGCTCTGTTTGGTAGTCAGATTTGACAGCTCGTGTCCAATTCACAGTTAATATAGAGCGCATATGAACCAATTGATTTTCTCTCAAATTTGTATAGTAATAATATGTGCAATAATAATAATAATATATATTTATATAACACCATTTGTAGATAAGGGTCCACCACAACGGCTCTCGGAAAAAACATACAATAACATAATTTATACAAAATGGAAGGTAGGTACTCATTTTGAAGTTACTAGTTGGTATTAGATATCGACAAAGATGTAGTGGATTCTCTATATGAACATATATAATAATGTGCCTTCAGAAGTCGTCGAGATTCGATTTCATTTTTCATTCTCGAAGCGTTTCTAAAAGAAGATGCTAACCTATTCGATAGTAATGGACAAGCCATTTCGAAAAATATTTAAATATTCACAAAAATGTTAGAAAGTATCTCTGAAAATGATACCAATGGAAGAGATATCCAATATGGTGAGTTGGTCAGATCATGAGGTGGTGATTCTGAACAGACAGCGTATTGCCAGGATACTAATAAGCATTAATTAACCGTTTAAACGAATTCGGTGACCTATCCGTACGGGCTATTTAATAACTATAAATTGGTTTAGTACAGATAGGCGTTATATTGATTGAATATTCAGATCTATTCAACATATTCTAGCCGTTTGTTAGCTGAATTCACATGTAATTAACATAATGGAATACGGTCGTGAATATTAACACCATATTTATGATGGCGTCCAGTAGCGTGCAACCGATGGCTGTTAATGCGCACACTGAGAAATTACTAAAGACAAATTAAATATTTACCAGCTGAAGCTATTCCACTTCTGGTCAATGCTTTTGTGGCATCTCTTGTGGTAATGGGGTGATTTTTAATTATGAAACAGCACTATAAAAATCATCCAATAAATAAATAATGGTTAAACAAACAAGTAAAATTAAATTCATAACCTTTTGCAGAAAAGCAATTAATATCATGATATGAAAAATTAATTTTAAATTTCACATAGCATTCTTAGTTTAGATATTTCTTGTGTTTCTAATACGTTATTAATCTCTTTTTTATTCTTTATGAAACATTTGTATAATATCAATCTATAGTATTTGTCGCAGTGTAAAATGATTAAGATATTTTAAGAAAAATAAATGTACAAGATATTTTTAGTCTATATATAAGCAACTAAAACACTACATACCAACTTTAGCTTAAATATCTCTTGTTTTTGATATATGTTATTTAGACTACATATTTTTATATTCTTTACGAAACATTTATATAATGTCGATCTATAGTATTTGCCGCAGTCCGAAATGATTATTACATCTTGTATAAAACGAATCAGACGGAAGAATCCAAGGGAGGGTTGACAGAGTGAGCGCCGGCATTGCGCCTGGCAGCTGTAGTGTTGTTCCTTCTTTGGTTTTTTCAAATATATGTATTACTCAAAAAAAACCGAACAACTTCTTCACACAAAATAATAAATATCAAAATGTAAATGAGGCTTTCCATGCCTAATTTAGTTTAGTTGTTTTTTGTATTTCCAATATTTCACAATATTATGTTATATATTTTTACAAATATGATATTTGTCATATCAGTATTTTATTGTAATAATTATTCTGTTCTAAGATAATAATCTGTATAAGATGTTTTACCAATCAATAATCATCCTATAAATAAATAAATAAATAAAAAAGTGGTATCAATATCGAATTTTCCGATTACAAAATAACTAGATTCAAATCTGTTTTGAATATGGTGATCAATGGTGAACACATTGATTAATTTAACAAGTTTTTTTGTCGACCTTTAAAAATCAGGTCAGACGAACTGTTTCGCACCAACGCCGAGAGAGCATTCCAGGCCTTCGGAATCTTCATCAAGAATGCTCACTCAGCAAAGTTCATTCTATGCAGTGGCATGATTTCCATAGAAGCTCAAAAGCCGAGATTGCTCTCATATCTATATAATGTTATAATATTACCATTGATTTATATTATTACATCATAAGCCCGGGCAGAGATAAATAAATTGATAATAATATTATATTATTGAAATCACAAAACTGTTTTTTGGGCTCCTATGGAAGGTACGCCACCGGTTCTATGCCCTTTTTGGCTGCCTTTTTTCCTATAGCCATTAAGAAAGCCGATCTAACCAAGATGCATGAATGAGGAGGAAGCAAGAAATGTATGCCGGTGTACAGTCAAGTGGCGCTACATTCTATCTGCTTACTTCTATCGTGAAATGGCGTGATGTTATGTATGTATGTATTTTAATATTAAGTAACATCAATCATTCCCTTTCTGCTCTCCTTCATTCCGACACCCCTCTCCTTAAACATACTACACACTCATACGTATACAAAACATACACATGCACAAAGCAAGGAAATGGTAGCCAATCCATCACATAAGCCCCGCCCTGACAACTCTATACGGCCCTGTTGACTAAAAGTCAACGGTCTACCGAACTCCCGGACATTGTTCACCGGACCGAACAAAAACCACAAACAAAATTAACAACCTGAGTAAAAAAGTTATAAGTTGTTATATAATAATGGAACATACAGCGTACACATGCATTATTTTGTTATAAGCGCTCTTAAAACTACCTGAATTTTTATTTAATGCGTATTCGAAAACTTGCAACAAGAAGTCGGGTACCGACTTTTGGTCCAGGTGTGTTCAAAAGTCCGTATTCAAAACGATTAAGAGTCCCTCACGAATAACGGCTAGGCATTTTCGGTCCACGAGTATATTTTCTTACTACGGCGGAGTTAGTTGTACGTCGGCCATTACGAATAAATCTCAAAGCAGACTCACGAAATGCGGAATATTTGGAGGCACAGTATAAAAAGCACTAATTCAAAGTTGGATTACACACACATTTACGCATTTTGAAAGACACTTTTTTATTTATTATAAAGATTTTGCATGCAAGTTTTGATTTTTTGTGGCGTTGTGGACAGAACGTAAGACCATACCTCCTACATTCTTCCATTTCTATTCGTTTTTTGGGGCCCGGCACATTAAATTTATTTATTTTCATCCATAATGCGAGATTTATATTTTTCCCTCGTTAACTTATGGTGGCGGGGGTTACGTTTTTTCTTCACGGAATTGTATCTTATTTTTTGGTCGTTAGTGTACATTTTTTTTTCTCCAGAGAGATTCCGCTCTTTTTAAATTATCGCCGGAACAAAGAAAGTGAATCGCTCTGAAAGACCGTTCATTAAAAAAATAATTTTGGCCATCGTTTCAAACACTGATGTATTAACAACAAAAAATAAACTCACGAGAGATGGTAAATCTGTCGAATAGAACATTAATAGAAGAGTGATTGACTTTCTGACGCAGCGCTCTTGAGGTGATATTCTGCTATAGAAAACATACAATAAATAAATTAAAACACTTCATACCAACCTTAGCTTAGATATCTCTTGTGTTTGTAATATGT
>JAPMAF010001348.1:0-11271 GCA_026537445.1 Silvatares holzenthali
TATATATATGTTATAGTGTTTTTTGTTACATGTTTTATTTTCTTTTTGTTTTTTGAAGTTTTTTTGTTTATCAGTTCTATCTGTTACATCTTTGTCATATGTTGTGTATGATTTTATTCATCTGTTATTTTCTGTTTGTTAAATAAATAAATAAACATTTTGAGACTGCCATGCATTAGGTCAGTAGAAAAGAAACTGGAAAAAACTGTGGAAAATAGAAGATGGCACCATTTAACGGAGACAGCAAAGATCCGTGTTGGGCTGCAGTGTTAAAGAAGACTGTACAAATGGGATTTGACATTAACACAATGTTTAAGATTTGATTTCAGATTTTTCACTGTATGAATGATGATTCATTTTTACTTTAGCCATATGCAACCAGAAACAAAACTGGTTCTGTTTCACTGTTTAATTGTTATCTTTTAACTGGATGTTTATTCACTTGGATTCAGAAATAAAATATTATGGCATTTGTAATGTAAAATAATATATACAAGGATGTGGTATTGCCATACAATTACAAACATTGCAACGGATTATAATGGGCGATATTTGCTAAATATACTCGTCATCATCGTTGTCATTAAAATGACAGGCCCTTTCATCTTGTCTGTCCATGGCTAACATCCTCCATCCTCCCAGCTCCTGTGTTGAACATTATTTTTTACATCGATCATAACATTTTATTTTGTGAGGAAAAATCCACCATGAACACCCGGCTGGGTAGTGCCGGACTCCTATTGGCTAAAACCCCTCATTCTCTTCTGCAGTTGTTTTCCTACCTACTGATCTACCTCAATACTGTGGTTGTCTATGTCTTTTTTTGTTGGGCTCTCTCATTTCTCTCTCTTTGGAGCATCTTTCAGGAATTCCCTTACTCTGTCCCAGTGCTCCCTGGACCACAGTATTACTTACTAGAGTCTGTGCTGAATGCACCTCCAATGGCCAAGATCAGATCTCCATGCCCCTCTCTCTTCTCGTTCCATATGGAACATATGAATACAGTGTCCTCTGCGTCATCCACCTCTGCTGCGCAGTATATGCGTTCCATCAATTGGGTCTTCTCTCTCCGTAGGAGATACTTTCCAAATATTTTTTCTTTCCAATAGGTCATGCACTGTGTCAAAAACCGGAAGACAGGAAGTCACCTGGCTATATTTTTTGTCATACCATTTTTTTTATTATTTAAAGAATTGAAATGAACTGTTATTTAATTAATTTTTTCAGCCAAGATCCAGCTTAAGACGATACGAATGGATTGAATATGAAAATGGTAGAGTCCTGGGAGAGAAGGGCAGCTGTTTGACTGGAACTTCCAAGGTAATTTTTGTCTTATTGCATGATATTGAATAATTAATAAGTTGTAATAATTGATGATTGAATAAGTAATAAGTTGTGATAAATAAACTGAAATTATATTGTATTTCTTTAAGCAGTTAAGGTCACATGTTTTAAAGTGCTGCATAATTTTTACAAGAGAGAATACAATGCGAGAATGTTGGTTATAATGATGTGAACATACAGATATAAAGAAATAGGGAATTAAAATGAATGATATAAAGTTCAGCAATCTGATCATTACTGTTGTTAAGAATGTGAATCATTTAGTTAGGTAAAAAGAAGGACAAGATAGGAAAGACTTTTCTGAAGCTACTACTCTCTCTTCAGCCGATTTACTCAAGACAGAGCATTGCGGTCATCGAAACGATTTCAAATAAACACAAATCACCCTCCTTCTTGGTCCTGGGTCACAATGAAAACCACATTGAGTGAAGATCCTGTCCGATCGTCGATCTTTCGTGCTCCCAAATACCATCAGTTTCTCCAGACTGCTACTGTCCCGCCATATGCCCACTTGTGTGGAAATGAATTAAGTTCTCTTGTAAATACGCACATTGGTTGAAATTAGTTAACTCTACTATCTAGTTAACTCTACTACATACTGAGTGACCAGTGCAATTGCCAAGAAGGTATCATAGGATTTTTTTTTGACGGGACTGTCAATGGTGATAGGTACCTAACCTTGCTGCAGGAGTCTGTCGGTTCACCCATTGAAGAAGTGTTTGGTGACGACGAGATTTAATTCCAGCAAGCTGGAGCATCTCCCCACTACCGTCGCGATGTAAGAGCTCACCTCGATGCAGCTTATCCTAACACATGGATTGGACGAAGGATTGAATATCCTGCATCCCCTGACCTCATGCCTATAGACTTCTTTTTACGGGGATACCTCAAGGACAGAGTTTATCGCACAAAACCAAGAACAATTGATGTACTGAAATTGGAAATTGAAAGATGCCGCAAAATCCAAACAAACTGTTTTGTGACTGTTTGCGAATCCATTGGTTTGCATTATTGGATTTTTCTGGACAATGACAGTTATCAATTTGAACATTTGCAAACATGACTGACATTTTTCTTCAGTAATTCAAGCCTTTAAACATGTTCATAAATATTGTTTTTATAGTCATTTATTGTTAGTATTTGTTTTCAAATCTACCGGTGTTTGACGTAATAATGCGCATTATGCTAAACTGATATAATTATCAACAATGAATGTTTTTATTACTGTTTAGTCACTACAGCTTCCTGAAAATCTTCCTTATTGTCTCTGCATTCACAAATAATGTTTTTATTGTCATCTAAAGTGTTTTTTGAAATATCCTATATTAGAGGATATGCTTTAAGACGGTGTAAACAAGACGGTGAATATATGTCGGAATGTGTTCTATTCTCTTCGCTTGCCTCCATCGGAAAATGGTTAAATGTATATGCCAACTGTAGAAAGTCTTGCCTGGAAAGTTGTCAGAGTGTGAGTTGAACGCAGGTGGACTCTTGGTGGCGTTGGTTGTTCTGGCACTGCTCCTACTGCTTGTGCACATGCGACGAGCCCAGCGCCACTTCGCACCGCCACTTCAGCCTGAGGGATGTCTATGCAGACGTCAGCAACAAGTGAGCACCTACGTAAACATGTACTCCCATTTGGAGTTTGGTTGTTTTAAATCATCGATCCGCTAAATATTTTAACAGCTTGGATGCCTCATGCGTGTATTATTATATTATATTTTACGCAGTGCATTTAGTTTCGTTGGAACATTGTCTATCAAAATTTAACTGCAAAGGATATAATATTCTCCTGTTTGCCCATTTTTTACTAAAATCATCAGCTGTGAGTAAGTTAGATAGTTCGTTTTATCTTGCTTTGTCAATATATTTTTTTTTATGTATTTATACTATACATGAGACACCACGACACTATTATCCTTAACGTAAAATTCAGTGCAGTAGCACATGTAAGTAGTGCGTAATATTAGGAAGAGAGAAAGAAAACCTAGTTCAATTCTAATCACGAAACATGGATAAATAGAACTAATAGATTCTCTAAGTCTTTCTTGTGTGAGACGGCTCGGCTGTGGAGTGACCTTCCATCGTCTGTGTTTCCTCCTATCTATAACATGGGCCTTTTCGAGTCCCATGTTAATTCTACCCTATCTTTAAGTCTTCCTCATCCCACATAGCATCTTATGATGTCGTAGATGTGTTCGGGTGGTGCCTTCTATGATGGAATACTTAAAAAATTCATTTCATGTGGTGTACAATACTGAACGGTGGCAATACTCCAGAGTGATAAAAGTTCTATCACCCTTGCCAGTCCAGAGTGATTATACATGGTTTTAAATGGATTTTTTAATTTTTTTAATTATATTTTTGAAATCGGAATTGATTTTGTATTTTTTTGCTTGCCGAAATCAAACCCTCGACCTCTAGAGTTTGTGAGGTGTTTTAGCAACTAAATCACAAGGTGGATTCGTACATCATTTTTATTTCTATACGTTAAGTCCTTAAAGGACAATTTTGAAGAAATTTTAAGTGATCTGCAAAAAAACATAATATGCAGAAATAAAAATATAATTTAAGTGGTATTGACAAAGTGTAAAAAATCTATATTTAACTGAATCACAAATCACCACAAAGTAACCACTGATAAAATTAGCCATATGTGATTTAATTTTAAACACAAATTATTATGATGGCACACTGTCTGATATCCCATAACCTCAGACTTCTATTATTAATCATCAGTTTAGGCAATCTAAACAATGGCAGACAGGGCATTTGTGAAACCGAGAGATCTGGACTACTTTGATAATTTCATCATAACAAGAAGTTCTCAGCAGCTCTGTCCACATCTGCGTTCTATCAGTTTAAAAATGTTGCTACATAGGAATCAATATGATTATTGGTTATCGTTATATTAAATTGTTGTTGATTAAAGTTATCTAATATTGTATTGAATGTTCCTACATAGCAATCAATACAGTATTTGACAACTAATGCATGTGTTGCCATACTGATGATATTAGTTTTTCTTTTGTTCTATTTCAATATATAATACGAGACTGAATACGCTGCTACCACAGGATATAGAATCTACTAATGTAAAATGAAATCTTTTCCAAGCCAAAGGAATTCACAAACTTGCAGCAATAATTGTGAATTGCTACAAATTTATATTAATTGTTGCATAAGAAGAAAAATGATCTAAACTCATTGCGTACGAGTATAAACATTTTTAACATGGAGGACAATGCTGACTATGACCTAAATCAGGACATTAGATGATTGACCAGAGATCTGGCGAAAGTAGAGGTGGAGGAAATGTTACGTTAGGTAAAAAGAATATATATAAATCTTTTTAATTGAACATTTTTTTTCTTTACAATCTCTCAGTTTGATTCAATCATATTTCATAGGATTAGTTGATTCTATACTCTGTGTTTTATTATTCAACATTATTTTCATTACTCTTAAAATAATTTATATTCCTGTGGTATATTTCACTATATGTTTTTCTGTAGTTTTTCTAGTAAAACAGTATCTCTTTGTGTTTTAAAAATCATTGTGTGACACTTTCTCTGTTAAATGTTTTTTTGCAAAGAACGTAAAAAACGTTCTGCACCTTTATTGAATTGCAGAAGATGTATGTTCAAGTTGTGAGGTCAAAGTTATGGAAGGTATTGTTTGTGTGTCGCTTCACTATATGAGGGTAGCACTGCATGTGTCAGAGTTAACAGAGGGGTTGCAGAATGGTTTATTATTACAATAGGTGTTAAACAAGGGTGTGGAATGTCTCCTTGGTTGTCCAGTCTATATTTAGACAAGTAATTGCATGGGAGAGTTGAAGGAGATGAATATGGATGTGAAAATGAATGGAAAGAGAGTATATCGTTTATTGTATGCAGATGATAGTGAGTGGTGAATAATAAAAAGGATTTACAAATGTCAATGGTGTATGAGGTATACAAAGGTAGCAAATTACTGATGAATGTTATTAAATCAAAAGTAATGATATTTAGGAAAATTGACGGAATAATGGAGTCCAAAATAAAAATCTAAGGTTTTGTATACACAGATAGAAATGTGAAAGAGACATTGAAAGACATGTGTAAAAGGCACTTAATGCTATTATATCAAATAAATAATCGAGTGCCTAACTCCATTAGGTACTCTTCGATTTCATGCCGTACAGTATATAACTGAGTATTGATGCCTACATTGATGTATGGAAGTGAAACATGAACATGGTATAAGAAAAACGAAACAAGTAAAATGAATGATGCAGAGATGACATCTCTTAGAAGAATGTGTGATAAAACATTATTTGAGTAAGGAATGCAGATGTAAGGAAAAAATGTGAAGTGGGTGTGAGCATGATAATTGATAAAATTAAAAAAATGTTTTGAAATGGTCTAGTCATGTAGAATATATGTTTTTTTGCTTCTTTTGCAAATATTCTGATAATGATTACTTTCATGAAGTCTCTTTCTTTTCATTTGGGATATTGTCTGCATTCTTACACCTACATTCTTTTGCAATTTCATTCACAAAACCATCAATCAATACCCTGCAATTTTTGTGTCAAAGCAGCTCACTGTTTATTGAAACTTTTGCACACTGCAATCAGCAATAATTTAATTGAAAACATTACATTGATAGCAGTATAAAAAAATAGTAATATAAGCAGAGAGAAATGAGACATGTATCTTATAATAATACATTACAAGAATACTTTGACTGTAATATATGTAATGAATGACAATATTAGTACAAATATGTAGGTAGTGTTCCTACTCCTGCTTGTCACTGATTAGAGAGCTACTGAAAATGGAGGGAAGTGAGGTTTAGTTTGTGAGCTTTGGAGGAGGTTTTTGAATGTTTTTAAATTGAGCTAGGGCTGTCTTTGAACTTTTTGTGGAGATTATTCCACAGACTCCTTCCACTAGGAATGATTGATTAAATTGGTAAGCGGAGTGTTGTGGAATATATTATTATTTATATTTTTTTTTTCTTCATGCACGCATCTATGTTTGTATGTGTGTGTGTATGCACGAGTCTATGTACGTATGTATGTGTAGGTGTGAAAAGTGTGTGTATATTGACATATATGAATGTGTGGGGTGTAGGTTGTCACCTGTTCTTTCTTGTTTTTGTTCGTAATCTTATCAATATTCATGCTTTTATAATCCCGCATCGACACAAGATTTTCCTTTCTCAGTGCAGTCGGCACAATCTAAGTGTTTATTTTTATTAATAAGTAAATAGAATTTTGCATTACGGGAATGGCGTGATTAGAGCGTTGAGAAGAAACCTGTCGAGTATGGAAGATTATTTGTTTCGGAGGATTTTGAAGATCGCATGTATGCATATATACATATAACGAGCCTGTGTGTGTATCGAGCAGGTAGACTCGTGGTGGCGCTGGGGTCTGTACCACTGTTCCTACTGCCTGTGCATGTGCGATGAGGCTGGTTCCGCCAGCGACCGCCACTTCAGCTTGCTCTCTGCGGAGTCCGACATCACCCAGCACAAGTCAGTATTCTCCTTTTGGGGGCCTCGCCGACTACGACATAAAAATATACTTCAAACCCACACCTGTGCCTTTTCTCAACCTGATGATGATATGTCAAATAACAACCAACTGCGCGGCTGCCATCCTTGTGATAACCGCACATTTCTTTTTATTTTATCCTTATTGGGTCTGCAACGTTCAGTGCAATTGCACATGTAAATACTGTGTAGCAGTAGTTAAAATTGTATTTATTCGCTTCATACTGGTAAAGAGTGGTAGATTTCGTATCACCCTGGAACATTTTTTTTTATCTTTTTTATTATCTTATTCTACACATGAGACACCACCATCCGCCTGGGTCTGTAACATACTGTACAATTGCACATGTAAATGATGTGTAGCAGTCGGAGGAGAGATTGAAAACCTGGTTATTCAGTTCTAGTCACGAAACATGGATAAGTCTATTTCACGTGGCTTACAACACTGAACGATGGTATTGCTCCAGGATGATACAAGATCTACCACTCTTTTCCAATCCAGAGTGAATATATGTTTTTGAAATGACAAAAACATATGTTTTTGAAATGCATTTTTTTTTCACTGTTTTTGATTTTTTAAATATAATTTTATACATATATTTAAAACCTGAATAGAAAAATGCATTTTTACATTCATTTTTTTTTTTGATTTTTTCACTCCGACAGAATTCGAACCCGCGACCTCCAGTGTTCCTCTAACGCTTTAGTCAAGCGCCTTTAACCATTCGACCACGAGACCGATTATACCACTGTTCAGTATCATACGCCATTTGAAATGGATTTATTCGTGTTTCATGTCTAGAACTGAAAAATCAGGTTTTCTTTCTCTCTTTCTGCTACACAGCATTTAAGTATGCGCTGAATGTTACAGGCCCAGTTGGATGGCAGTTTCATGGTGTCTCATGTGTGGAACGACACATAAAGTAAAATGATATTTGACATAGTGTCATCGCATCCCAAAGGTTAACTAACTTACATTTTTTGAAATATATCAAAATGTAAACCACCTGACAATCTGTATTGTCAATTGGCTGAGAACATCCCTAGTGGATGAAGGCCATTACATATATTTAAAAAAAAACTAACTTACATCTTTTTTCATAATACAATCTTTAACTCTTTAATGTTCTAATATTCCTGAGTTGGCTACACATTTAACTGTATATTTAAACAGTGTACACAGACAAATAAAAATTATTTATATATATTATATAAGTATACGTTAGGTACTTAACCAACTACATATTTTGGGTACTTAATAAAATTGGTTTAGTAGTTGGCAATACATAATGGAGTTTTGGTACCTACCTTGCTGTATGGCAGCGAAATGTGGACTTGGCAGAAGAAGTATCAAAGCAGAATGAATGCTGTGGAGATGAGACTGTTGAGAAGGATATGCTGGAAGTGTGGTAGGATAAGAAATGGACATATCAGAGAAGAATGCCTATTAAAGATAATAGAATGAATGTTGGATGTTTGATATGGTTTGAACATGTTGAAAGAATGGCAAATGAAAGACTAGTAAAACAGCAGGAGCATGTTTCTCAACCTCTTAATGAATGCAATGTGAAAAGTTTCAACAACTGTCATGTGTGTATGACAAGATGTATGAATGTGGAGGAGGCAAGAGATGTGTGTCAGGATCGAGACATGTGGTGTTCCATTCTCTTTGCTTACACCTATTGGGACTTGGCGTGATGTTATGTATGTAAAACAATTTCAACTTAATTAGTTTTGAAGTTGGATGTCATTATTAAATTATCATGGTTAAAAGCTATATTTTTACATGTATATTATAAATAACAGTATTTGTTTGGTCAGGGTCAACATGTTTACTTGTAATCAAATTTTATACTCAATTTTTATTAAGACCTGTTGAATATTTGAGCATTTAAAGAGTTAAACATTTCTGTGGGTCTGCTCTTCCTTAAAGGTTTATTTATTAAATGTCTATCTTAGATTAATAGCGGTGTTGGCAATCAGATTGAGAGTACTGTTGCATGTTCGCTTTGTTAACGATCACTTAATGCTTCACTAACATTTCTTATCTCTATATTATGCATTCACAGTGCATGTAGCATGGATGTAAAATTGACTATAATATTACAAATATAATAAATAAAAAACAATAATTGAAACTATGGCTGATTTAATTCTCTGTTGGATGCAAATGGTTTTATTAGGTGTACCGTTTTGTTTGCCCTGCTTCTTTTAAACATCATCCCAATTTTTCCACCCTATTAGCTCCATCTGTTCTAGTATCACTCACACTGAGAAGGTCAGTTAGTGGTTTACTGTCTTTATTTATGGTTGACAGGCAATTTTCACCAATTACTTTTTTTTATTGCTCCTTAACTTGTGGATGTTATGATAATAATTAATATTTATTTTTATTAAAATAATAATAGTAAACAATTGTTTACTGAAAAAAAAAATAGTAAATCAATCTTTTTTAAATATATATTTTTTACGATACAATAAGGACGATATGACGTATATAAGGTTCCCAGGCTTTCCATACATGTTGGACAAAGCCGATTGAGGTGGGCTGGGTGGAAGAAGAAAGGTCAGTAGACCTAAACTCCGATGGGAGGATGAGATGAAAGAACATGCTACACTACAGGAGACAGATTGAAAAGTTGCAGTGGTATGCAGGAGTTGAAGGCGAGGACTGGTGGAAGCCAAGGCTCGATATGAGCTGTAAAGCCATCGAAGAAGAAGTAAATCAATCAGTGTGTTTGACCGTATCCCAAAAGATATTGCATCCAACGGATTGTTAAATACAGTGGTACCTTGAGCTATGAGCCATTTTAGGGTGATCGTTTGATTTGAGGTATGAATTGTAATTTGAGATATGAGATAGCTTCGGTGACATCACAAACCCCACTTCATTTATACTGTCGGAGCACATCTGTTCATGGCATACTGTGCCATATCATATTTATATTGGGTTTAGTAAAGGTTAATCGCATTTCAATTAATTAGACAAAATTGATTCTAGATATGAATCAAGGGACGAATCAAACTCCTATATTAAGGTACTACTGTAGTTTTAAAATTTGAGTCATCTGTATCTTTTGCATGATATATGCTATTCAGTATGAAATAAAAAACCTAATTACTAAAAAATACCATATATCGCTTACATTTTATATTTACAACGTGGTGGCAATACTTTGAATATCATTGGGGTGAATGCACTCTAAAATGGTGGGTGATATAGACAGACACATTGTTGGCAGTAGTCATATTCAAAGATCACTGTTAATACGCTACCATCGTAAAGGTTTGTGTATATGCAAATCATATGTGGAACAGTGTATGCCTGAAGCGGTGTCAATGTACGAAATCAAATTTAAAGAACAAATTTTCCACAAACACTCACGCATACTTGCTTTTGAAAACTTGTCAAGCATGCAGTAAAGAAATTTAAATATTTCATCTCATTTGATAATCAATATTCACCTGCATACATATAATTGAGTAAACAACTTGTTTAGAATACATGATTTGCATACTTTAATGCTTGGAAATTTGCTTACTGTCCATAATGTATAAAATGATTTGAAAAAGAGTAGAAATTATTTGCTTTATAGATTTGTCATCTTTTTTTATCCATTCTTCAGAGCATAACAATATGGAGTAGATAGTTGTCCATTCCCGTATTGTAATGTAATTTATTATTTGATTTAATTATTTGACTCTTAATGACACACACTACACAACCATTTTAGCATTGTTTACTTTTTTATTTTATTAATAATTGTTTAATTTCTTGATTCTTGCTATTATTATTATTGTTTTTAATCCTATTTTAGCTATTTTTTTTTAGTAATTATGTTTCTTTCCATGTTTTGCTGTATGGGTTACATATGTAATAATACCTTTATGCTTATTGGAATTATAATTTTGTAAGCATTTCTGTAAAAGGCTGTTAAGTTTACTAAATAAATAAAATGATATAATCGTTCCTTTACAGCAGAAGGACTCCATATGTGGAACAATCTATCTCAAGGGATCAGAGATAGTCCAAATCTAATCTGTTTCAAAATCAAAATCGTAAATTACTTCCTCCAAAATCAAAATATATAACTCTTTCTACTTTTACCCACCTCCTTTAGTTTGTAGCAAACAATATGCAGAATGTAGTAGTAGTTACTGACATTTCTGTATACTTTTTTAAATTGTAATTTTTAATTGCACTATTGTACAATATTTAACATGTTAGTTCATAAGGTATCGATAAAATCTAAAGATTTTAATGCCCGTAATGGATAAATATATATATATATTTTTTTTCATTTTCATGAAAATTGGATGTTTGAGATGGTTTGGACATGTTGAACGAATGGCGAATGAAAGAATCGTAAAACAGATCTACAG
>JAPMAF010001350.1:0-11267 GCA_026537445.1 Silvatares holzenthali
ATAGGATCGAAACGCGTCATACAAAAATAACTCGCAAGTGATATTACTAAGTTATCTACAATTTATAATTATAAATATATACAAATAAATATCGTTAAATATTACCCCTTTAATTTTTCCATGGCATTTATCGCATGCTGGAGCGATAAATTGTTCAAAACAGTATTCGCAATAGAGTTGGCCATTTTCTTCTACGAAACCAATGTCTTGCAATTGACGCCTGCAGGTATTATTTATGCAGACAAAGTGATCCGGGCACCAGATACGTCCAAGTGCTGTTATGAAGGGACCTCTGAAAGCAAAATGTTCTATAATGAGAAGAGAGATATTAAAATGTGTATTGATTTATTTATTATTAATATATTTAAAGCAATATCTAATACAAATTGTTTAGTTTAATCACAAAACATGCGCAATAAACGTAATATTATCATTATGTTAGGAGCAAGATGTTACCTTGTAATTTGTTTATTACACTGATCACAAACAGGATAAATTCCATCCACTAAATCCACTGAAGCTATAGTACTGAGTGGTCTTGATGTAACATGCGAATCACCTTTCCCTGAAGACTTTTCATTTGTAGTGTTTTTTTGTTTGTCTCGTAGCTTCACTGAATTTTCAATGTTAGTGTTAGAATTTTCGATATTATGCGATGACTGTTCTGTTTGCGATGTAGGTGAATCGTTTTTTCCATACTTTTTATTTGACTTATTTAAATCATTATTAAAAGCAGGTTTCATGTTTGTATCCAGAGATTTTTTTTTCATTTGGTCAGTGTTTGCACTATTTTGGATACTTGTTAAAGAGGAAATTATCGATTTTTCCATATCTGCTTTGCTAGTATCCGAGAGGTCTTTTTTAATCATTTTATTCAGTAATGCCGATGTTAGTTGTTTGGGTGGAACATCAACAGTATCATTGTGATATTGCCTTTCATAGACTGGGGACAGTGAGCCGCTTCCTGAGAGACTTGTCATAGGTGATGAAGACTGACTTAAGGAAGGTGAAGAGTTCGTGTTTGGATGATTAATGGGTGAGTTCGAACCAACCTTAAATTTAGGCGGAGGAGGGGGAGGTGGAATGCTTCCTGGAGAGCAGACGGGCATGCTTTGGTTTACTTGGCTACTCTTTATGTTTGGAGCGTCAGCAAATGTATTGGGGGAAAAAGCAGACGCTGATCCATTAGTACATTTGAAAGGCTTTGTATTGTTTGGGTTGCCATTAGCTGTATTCAAAGAGACTTCATTACTATTTAATGGATGCTTCAAAACGACGGTGTCTTTAATTTTATTCGCCATGTTTGCTATATGATCGCCTGGTTTGATTTTTCTCTGTATACCTATCTCATATGTTCCATTGAAAACATTTTTAGATATTTGTTTCATTAAAGAGTTGTTAGTCATTCCATTAATTGGGTAGTCCAATTTCTTCTTTGCGGGAAGCTCTCGGGCATTATTACTGGACTCATCTAATGAAAAAAAAGACAACACACATATTAAACAAAAAACAAGCATGCTATTATGCAAACAAAACAAGTTAATAGTTTAGTAGAAATCAGTTCCTAGAAAACGTCATTTAGAAAAGAAAACGCAGCAAACACGACAGCACAATTATTTTATATACCTAATGTTTCCATTACAGTGAGCACAGAGTGCGATGCGACTACCGGGTACAGCAGCTTTGTTGAGGATACCTCGTCCCCTCTTAGGAGCAGACGAAACTCCGAAAGTCTTGCCCCGTGCACCTGCTCCAGCGCCACCTGTGGAGGGGGTGGGATCACATACCGGGCCACTGGTGTTATTGTTAGCACTGCTGGTGATGGAACAAGATGGTCCACATGCCGATGGAGGCTTTACTGCGTGTGCAGTGTTAGCGAAGGGTGAAACATATGGTATTGTGTCTGTTTGAGGTTGAGGTTGAGGGCGAAAAGAAACTATAGGAATTGTGGAATTCAATGGTGAATCATTCCTTACTGGTTCATGTTGAATATTATTTATATTTTGAATGGGTAATGAGGATTTGTTTGGAGTTTGAGATATGGGATCAAATGAAAGAGCTCCCATTTTTCTTTGTATTTCAGTAGTGCTAGCGGATTGAATTCTTTCATATTCTTCAAAAACTTTTTTTGTTCTTTGGACGGAATTGGGTCCCCTTTCAAAGATTGTTTGAGACTGTGTAGCTTGTTGTATTTGCTGTTGATTGGTCATAGATGATGTCCTTATTTTTTCATCTGTGTTTTCACTAGAGTGAAAACCGATCTTGGTCATTTGTTGTGCTTTCAAAAATGACTGTTGATTTTGAGCCCAATTGTTTGCTCCGGAAGTATTGAATACTTCTACGCTACTTTGAAAATTATTTTTTACACTTCCATGCTCCTTGCGAAGATTTGCAGTGGCTTGTGAGAGCAAAGAGTGTGGAGACTGTGTATGTGTAGCAGTTTCTTTTATTTTCGGTGCCTGCATTTTTAAAGGATTCGGTGGAGGTCCTGGAGCTGGGGAACGAGTTCGAATAAGTTTGGGAGTCGGTGAACGGCTAACGTCCGGGCTCGACGGTTCATACAGATTTGTTTCAGGTGCAGAACATTCGACTGCTACTAAATTCATCTGATAGTATGGTATTAATGGTGCTGGTTTATTTATCAAACTAGGTGTTATAGGACGACTATTCGGCCTAGGTGATGCACGTATGCTTGCTTCAGTAACTGGTTGAAATGTCATGGAAATTGGTTTATCTTTTTGAAGGTCTTTTTTAGAAGGTATAGACTCTGAGATAGTGACCGTTTCATTCAGTTGTTGCATAGTTTGATTGTTTTCCATAAAAACTTGTTGACTTTCATTTTTTTCTGTTTCATGCTGTTGATTTGTGTTAATAATTTTTACATGCGGATCAATAGTATCAGGAGCTATATTCTGTGAAATTGGCATCTGGAGTATTGCTCGTTCATTTGTAATCTCGGGAGTTTTTCCTCTTTGGGATGGTAGTTGCTCCAGATTCTTTTGATAACATGGTATATTTGATGGCTTTTGTAATCCAGATGAAGCTCTTTTAGCTGTTACTGACAACTTCTCACATTTAAGAGTATCACATACTTGTTCATTTACAAAAGATTCATAGTTTTGGGAGGCTTTTGTGATTTGTTTTGTATCATGCTTTTGTATTTGCTTTTGATACTGATTCAAGTTAGAAGACTCGTAGCATTCAGTGATTAATGATTGTTTTGTTTCTTTTGCAGATTCTGAGTATTGGCTGTTTACACACGCTGACATTGTTTCAGACATATTTACTAATTCTTCTGGGTAGGGTGGTGGAAAAGTTTGAACACTTTTCGTTACCGGTTTGAATGCGGATAGTTGGGTAGAAGATTGAAATTGATAACTCGTTTGTACTGGAGCTTTTGATGTTTGCAGGTTGACAGATTGACACGGTTGAGTAGCAACAGGTCTGATGCATTCTTTTGATAGAGTATTATCCGTGGAAACGTTAGAAATTTTACTTTGCTCATTTGCTAAAGGCGTGTATGAGCGTTCAGGGGCAATGGTTAAAGCTTCTAATAAAGAGCCCCGTTCTATGGGATGTGAACCTAATGGAGTGTAAGGGCGAGCCGGAGCCACAGTCAGTGCTGACACAAATGGTGATACTGCTCCATCTCTAGGGGGTTTTCGCTCAATAGTCATCGGTATATCTGCAGGAAAATATGGAACTGTGGCTTCTGGCATCGGTACTGGTGCTGATGTAGGTTTTGTCGGTGTATGAGCTTTTATTGGTGGTATGGAGGCAAATACTTTTTTTATTTCGATGGTTTCCTCTTCAACTGATTTCTTTGCTTCTGTTTCCTTATTTATAGACATTTCTTCATATTGTTCAGTATTTTCAGGTAGTTGTGATACATTAGAATTTGTACATTCTGTTTCTTTTAAATCTGATGAAAAGCAAAAAGTAGTTTCATTTGAAATCTCCGCAGACCCTTCTGTTTTGTCAAGGGATAATTCACATGTTGAATTACAAACATTTTGTTGATCTTTTTCAATATATAATTGTGTATCGTTACACACAGAAAAATCTATAGTATTGTTTACAACCTTTTCCTTCAATAAACAAGAGTCATTTAGATTGTTTTCTTTAAGTTTATCTTCAGGAATGGGAGAAGGTTGTCGAGGAACATCACTCTTGTTTGTTAATGAACTAACTAATTGCTGAGCATCTATAACTTCAGATATTGTTTCAACACATTCAATTGGTGACTTTTTTCCACTTATATTTAACGCTTCAGCAGTGTCAATAGATTGTTCATGTGCATTTTTTAGAATGCTCAAATTTCCTTCTGTCTCAACAAAGCTGTGTTCATGTGTATTATTTATTTTATCTTTGACTACTGACTGTGAATCCTTGGCCTCCATATCATATGTTTTTTGAATGGGGACACTTGTCTGACATTGGTATATTGTTTGCTGAGATACATCATTTATTTGGTCATATTTTTCGGAAGGAATATTTTGTGGAAGACTTTGAATATTTCCACTTTCTATCTGTTGACTGTAGTGAGTATTTTGAATTGACGATTGTGTAATGCTCATCGAGTGGGAGCTAATGGAAGACATTTGAACAGTAGAAGCACAGCTAGATGTGACAAAAGACTGAATGGATTGATTTTCTGACGATGTGAGGTCGGTTGGTATTTGAGAATTCTGTTCAACTTCATCTTGAAACTTGACATGATGACTAGCAGAATCAGATTGTGATGATTTGACTAACCAAGGAGTTGGAATCTGTGGAGCGGGTTGGGTTCGGTAGGGTTTAGGTTCCATGGGGGATGAACATGCAACCTGGGAGAGGAGACTTGTTTCGTTAGGTTCATCGTGAGATTGTTCACCATCAGAAACATTTTTAGGAGGCCAAACAATATTTTTTACACTTTTCACTAAGGTATTAAATGATTTAATTTAATATAGATCATGAAAGATGCAGGAAGACCAGTAGATACGTTAAATTGATGACAGTTACAGGAAACACGAAAGGGTTTGGAAAATTGAATCAAATAATGAAATTAGTTATGTGAGATTTAAGCCTTCAAAAAATTGCATTAATATACACATTATAGGAATTTTAGAAACTAATTCATTTGGTGAAAATGGATAAAAGTGTATTATACAGCTAATTTAAATGATAATAATATTTACAGTGCAATTCCTAAAATGTTCTATTATTTTGCAATATAGAATTGTTGATTTGCTAAGCTCTGATGTATAATACAATTATATTTATGAGGTTACATTACAATTATATTCAGAGTTAAAGTAAATTAAGCCAAAGTTTTTTTGAAATGTTATGTTAGGTTCATTTTCTGACCCGAGTCAGCAAATGAACTAAACTTAATTTTACTTGGCTCTGAGTGCCTCATATATTATAAATTTATACATTATGGGTGCTGCGTAGCATTAAAAAGCTGCACTAATTGGAAATGCACTGTAATTGAAAGAATTTAAGAAATAAAAAGATTACAGTATTAATTTATATACTTTCTATAGTGGCCACACTTAAATATTTGGAAGAAGCGAGATAAGGGATTTTGAAATGCATTAAATTACAGTAAAATTCTTCAACTCTATCATTCAATATTTTTTTAGATGTTTGAACATAGCATATAAACTTTACCCAGAAAATCTTGCCAATATTTGTAATATGGGTTAAATTTCACAATCATTTACCTACAAAGATTAATGATTTTTTTCCATTGTACTAATCTGAAAGATAAATATTGTTGTGCTATGTCAGTATGGTGAAGTATACTAAGGTAAAGTATGTGTACTTATATTTTATTCTGATTGAGGAAGAATTTTTTTTTATCATAATGCTATTTACCCTCCTGCTCTGCTTAGTTACCTTTAAAAGGTGCAGCTGCTTTCAATGTGGAAAATTGACCTAAAAGTTATCAGTTTTATATTAAACAAATGAGTTAACCAACTAGTTAATACAATAGTTTGGCAATTTTATTCCAAATCTGCATGTTCTAAAAAAATACTAATAGTAAGTTTTGTTGAGAGTATTATTTTGTCAAATTATGTGCAGCATCTTCAACTAAGTTTTATACTCGGTAAAAGGTTGATTTAATAATGTAGAGCTAAATTTAAACAGTTTGATAGAAGTGTGTGGTGTTAATGTTATTAACAACACATATCAGAGTTAAACAATCAATATTTTGTTGCACTCTCTGTATTTGTATTTATTTGAAAGACTTTAATATCATACTCTATTTTGCACATGTGATGAATGGTAGTGTACTAAGTGTTAATATTTGGTGATGTATATTCAAGTATTTTTGATTTACATTGCTTTGATTTAAGTTGCTTGCTTTATGAAAAATCAGATCAAAATTGTACATTCAACAATAGTTAAATAATATTAATTGCAAAACACTTGTGAATGAAAGTAATGATATTTCAATAAATTCACTGCAAAGAATATTGTAATATTGGATTGTGACTAATAATAAAATAACATTTCATATAAATTATATTGATTAAATACAGATATTTTAAGTAAAGAATATCCAAATTCAATGTTGTCATTGAATTTGGATATTCTTTACATTATGATAGAAACATATTTTACTTATATTAATTTTAATGTAGATTAATACTATAATTTAAAGTTTATGAACTAATATAAAATTCCTTTTTTAACATTCATTAAATAAAACAAAATATATTTTTGGGATCAAATGATTGAAGTTGATTTTTTTAAATATATGCAAAAAAAAGTTATTTATTACATGCATACAGTTTTACACTCTTTAAAGTAATAAATCTTGATGTATGATGTAATTGAATAGTTTAAGAAATATAGGGAACAACATAGAGATGAAATAATACATTGTTCATGGAAAATCAATTTGTACAGTAAGGTACAAGGTACAAAGTTTGTGTGAGTAATAAGTGATCCTTTTTATATAATCAAGGAAGGGTTGGATGTTATCCTAATTTCCTCAGTTTTCGTCAGTGTTATTTTAATACATGATTTTAATATAAAAATGTTTGCTTGATATTTTCTGTCGCTTAGTTTTAAGCTAAAATGAATGGATTGATTAACATTACATAAATGATTTCTTGTAAAATGCTGCTTTTTTGATATAATAAAATTCGCGGAGGAATTTATTGTACAATCAATATTATTCCACAAGCACAACTTTAGGAATGAGATAAAATGTAACATGCTTACCTGTGATGGTTTGAGCCGGCTGAGAGGGCTGAAGAGGAGCAACAGGGTGTTGCGAAGGACGAGCCAGTGTGGAGGCTGGAGATGCCGGAGACAGAGGGGCAGTCACGGCGGAACGAGGAGAGATGGAGGATATGGGGGAGATGGAAGAGTGGGTGGCAGGAGATATCGGAGCTCCGAATGGTCTGGGACCCGAAATGTTGCTGCTAGGCTGCCAATTTAAAACAATGAATACAAATCAGATGGGATCATTAAAATACATATATATGTATTTTTTTTCTTCACTATTACTTCATATTGATATATAATTTATATCACAAACACAATAATAAGAGTTACAATGAAAAGGAATGTTTTATTAACTAGTTATGACACCTATAATAAAGTATGTGCATAATTTTAGTATTTTAATATACTGTTTTTGAGTCAAACCGTTTTTGACTCAGTTGTGAGTGAGTAATTCACAATTCTCATAATAATAATGTTAAAATTCATTATACTAGAAATAATAATCTTTACCTTGTAATTTCCCCCCAAATGTGGTGGGATAACTTTTTTATAACCACTGTTGAGTGTATTAGTGGATGATGTTCCCTGCATTGAAGTTTGATTGACAATACTGGCAGGGTATATGCTCAAGAGATCGTTAGATACGCCATTTGTAGGAGTTTCGCTTATATTTTTCTCAATGTCTTGCAAGTTGGATGTCACATTTTCGATAGATATGGTATTAGAAATTGATTGGGTTTTGGAACCATCCTTCTCATTATCATTTATGGTGAGAATATTTGTAAAAGCATCCAGGTTATCTTGATTTAGTTTTAAAGATATATCTGTTAGATTTCCATTCAATTCATTCTTGTTCTGAAAATTATGCAAGACGGAAGGAAAACATCAAAGTTAGTTAACATGCTTATGTGGTATAGGAAGTTGTTGCATTTAAATTTATTATTTTGTTACAAAAACACCAAAAAATTAGGTGAATTTTTATTGATTTTATTGTTGAATTGTGAAAATTTTATCGTTATAAATATTTTTAATATAGCTATAACTGGAAGGTGTCAGTAAGGATAACTTATTAGGAGAAAGTAAATAATGAAACAGATTTTTTTAAGATAATTTTAGCAGATTTACAGATATGAAACAGGGTATAGGTATTAAATTAGAGAAATCAGATATATTAAATAAATATCTCGCCTTTGAATTAATAAAATATGTTAGGCTTTTAAAATACCTCAACAACATCAAATTGAGGAAGGCACGAGTACAACAATAATTGGCACAAAATAACTATTCAATTAAGAATCTTACCAGCAAAGGGGATGAGCTGTAACCTGCTGATGGAGGTATCGGATTGGACAATGGAGGGAGTGGCACACTGTGTGATGACAGAACTGATGAAATAGTGCTCGCTGATTTATTTCTGAAAAAGCATTTATTTTATAATATAAAATAAGAGTAAAGAAAATGATTGAGTACATTGAAAAAAGTCTTCATTGTCAATAATTAATAATTAATTGATTAACAAATGAAGTTTTGGTATAGAACTCATTTACATCATCATCTTATCTACAGTCTATTTATTATTTCACTTACTGCACAGTCACCGGCTCAAGATTGGGTGCTGGTGGGTTTTGGCGAGCTACCATCTTGGCATGGATGTCGCAGTATAATTTGCCATTCAAATTGTAGTATCCCTGGTTCTTCAGAGAGGATCCGCAAGTAGCACACTTGAAACATTCCACGTGCAAGTTCTTGTCCTTGATGCGGACAAATACTCCACTGTTGGAAAAAATATTACATTTTTAAACACAATAAATGTGGAAAAGAGGAAAGCATTTATGTCCATCTTTTATATTTCAATATATGCAGTGACATTTAACTATTCGTGAAATTTTATAGAATATTTTACTTCTGTAAAGTATGCATAAATATATTATTATTCTGTAAAGTATGCATAAATATTATATTGCTTCTCATAAATTAAAATTAAAACATCTTTACTCGGAGGTCAATGATTTTTGCAATGTTATGTTGTGTTGTGACATTTTGTTTGCCAACATTTCAAACCACATTGTAATGTCTCTTTGTGGTATCTGTCTTTGTGAGAGCCGGCCTGGTTAACTTTCACACAGACAGAATTTCCCTGAGGAGGACACTGCAATATAGTCCAAAACATTGTTAAAAAATATGACAATATAACCCAAAAGTTGCAAATCCTATGATCGTGAAAGCCAATGACAAAGTTTAACTTCACGAAGCTATGCTGACTGAAAATCACAAATTACATGACAGTAGAATTCTGTCATCAAAAAATGCACCAGATCTGATTGACTTTTTCTTTTAACATATATACAAGTATTTTCATTTTATTTAGATTAATGTTTAATTCTGATGTAATTCTTTCAGATCTCTTTCCTTACCTCCCACCTTAAGTTCTGAGAAGTGATAAAATAAGAACCGAATTTTAGCTTGTTAGTAATTATAATTGCATAAACTATATCGATTAGAATATTTAACAAGAATTGTAATATATAAATAAGAAGAGAATTTGATGAATGAGAGTTGACACAAAATTATAACATTAATTGGCTCATTTCATTATAAAATTATAACGATTCATTCTCTGCTGATCATGCTTATGTTATTGATACTGAATTCGAAAGGTTAAATTTTATCAACTGAATTTCGTGTTGTTAGATTTTTATGAAATTTGCGTAATAAATAAATATGTACATGATATTACCTACACTTAGAAAATTCTTATTATATATGAATATGTGAAACTACCATAATTGATTTTTATCCATTTAAATTTTTTTTAACAAATGCAAATACACAATTTTCTTACAGTGCTTTGTCCAAATGCTAAGGTAAACAAACATCTAACATGCGAACGTAACTCGACATGGTAAATTTAACAAGAAAACTAGTGCAGTGATATTCTATTTGCTGTTTGCTTTGTAGAAAATCCACATAATGACATATTTAACTGTAGGAAAATCAATTGTGCTTTTTTCTGGCATAATTTGAATACCATCACTCTCATCAAATTCTATCATTCAAACCAATTGTTTCCTTTGCAGACAAATCAATAAAAATACATATATAACAGAACATAATTTCCTATAGGGTAGGCAGCAAGAATTTCTTGAATAATTTTAGTGTTTTGTAATGTAAATAAAATTAACCTTATATACATAATGTATTTGCATCTGTTTCAAACACCAAAGTGTGTATAAACAGGAATTGTATCCACACGACAAGCACAAGAGTGGTGGTAAATTTTATATACAAATAACAATTTATTTGCCATTTTAAAAAGGTTAAATTTTTTTTAAATTATTTTTATTAGCACCTGAGATTACATGAGAATATTATTATGTAGTAAAGTGTTAATTTCTAGTAAGCTGGTTTAAAAATCAGTACTGGTTGTAATATTTGTTAATAATGTTTATATTTTATTTATATTTTAGATCGAATCAATTTTATACATTAATTAACTTGAGATGTAAAATAGAGAGCTTATTGCATAATATTGATCTCAACCAACTAACCATACAATACATATATCTGTTTAATTATCATAAAACATGACAAAATCAGTTTTTTATTACCGATTGCCTATTATTCTGTACCTTCCTACCAAGATATTTATATTTATTTGTATGAAGATTAATACAGTCAGTGAAGGCTATCTGGCACCGACTACCGGCAATGATAAATCAGGTGCACACAGGAATATCCAACGCATGCAGCCGTTATGTAATCAATTATCGACTAATAATCTACAAAACAACAAAACGAAACGATCATTCCTCATGTTGTTCCGCTTACACTATATACTCTCCGCACTCAGAGCAGTTAGGAGTGTCTGGCACCGGGCCCAGAGGCACAGCTTCAGAAGGCGGCCCGGCGCGGGGTGCGGATCCCGGCTCGATGGCGCCAGAGGGCAGAGCCCTGTACAGGCCGGACGGCAGGGGCGGAGAGGGCGGGTATAGCAGCTCCGGCAGAGCGGCCGGAGCCGGCGGCTCCTCGGGAGCGGGAGTCTG
>JAPMAF010001351.1:0-11260 GCA_026537445.1 Silvatares holzenthali
GTTTTCCTTGCTCAGTTTATTGAGTTTGTCGTACTCACTTGACAAAAAATCGAGAGATTCGGAGAACTCATTCATCCTATTCATAATCGTATCTTTAAATTCCCTTAGTTCCGATCTCAGACCGGCAGCGAGAGCTTCAATTTTTTCATTCAAAAAGTCTTTGAACGCATCTAGGTTATTGGGCTCCGGTACTGAAGTAGACTTCCCTGTAGTTTTGCATGTAGAGCACTTCCATTTCCTCTTATTCATCTTCAGCATAGTTTCAAAATTGCCACGCGTCAGGTCAGCGCACGCAAAGTGAAAGTGAAAGTTGCACCCGCTGCATACCATCGCATCACTATCGATGACAGTTCCAGTGCATTTTTTGCAGATCATGTTTCGTTCTTTTTATAGTCTATGGCGCGGATCGGCACGGTTGCTCGGGTCCCGACGGCACCACCCGAATGATTCCGGAAATATTCCAAGATGGCGTTATCGAGTACACTTTGACAGTTTATATTTGTGGCTTTTATATTTACGATAAATCATTAGATCCACATGCAATGCGCTGAGTCAATAACACTTTTGATTTCACAGATGTTCTTTATGTGTCTACGAACGACAGGACCGTTGATCTGACTTTTATCACACAAAATACGCAAAAAAAATGCAGAGCGACGGACAACTGAACTTGGCTCTCCGGTGACCCGGAGGTATATCCGGAGGTATATATATGATACTTATATGATATTTTATATTAAACAAAAACACTTGTTTTAATTTTTTGTCTGAATGCCACATTATATCGACGCGGTTCAAGCCTTCGTGGGTCATTATTAAGAACTTAATAAGTATTTTACATTATTGTTATCTTTAATACTGGGCGGGTATCATTAATTCTCTTCTTTCTAGTGTTCGTTATGTCATAGTTATGAAATATTCAAACCAACATAGAGAACTTATCTCATTTGTTTCGAATGTGTAGTAGGAATGTTCCCTCTGTTCGAACTATATGTTCGTAAAATATTAACAAAAGAAATACGTCAAACACTCAGCATAAATATAGTGAAATTTAGACTTAAGAATTAAGGCGAGTGTTTCATTTTTATATATTTTTTTCGGTTACGCTACATATGAGACACCACCGAGGCAGGTTTAAATCATCAGGTGACGCTATTTGAGCGTTATAAAGGGAAAAGGAGGGATTTATTTATTCGGTTCTTGAAGAAACCCAAATTATAGGAAGGAGGAAACACAGTGGCCGGCAACGCGTTCCACAATCGCGCAGACTTGCACTAGCAAGAGCAAGTAAACCTGCTAGTTCTCATGCGACCGAAGTCAACTGGATTCGGATGCTAGGAGAGAGCGAGTGGTGTCGCCCTACCAAAGATGTCGGCTGGAGGAATCAATGACGCTAACTCTTGAGAACATAATCGGTAAAACAGACCCAACATGCCGATCCTTCGTCTGTGCTCCAATGATTGAAGACTATTTGTGAGCATTGTATTAAAATATTGTATGTGTATATAATTATATGTGTATGTGTACCATATATAAAACATCATGACAATATTATTCGTCGGGCCTGTACATCAAGTGCAATTGCACATGTAAATGCTATATACCAGTTAGAAGAGAGAATGAAAACCTGGTTATTCAGTTCTAGTCACGAAACATGCATTAATCCAATTCACATGGCATACAATACTGAAGGTAGCCTTGCTCCAGGATGATACAAGACTTACTACACGTTTCCAATTCACAGTGAAAATACATTTTTTGCTGCAATTACTTTTTTAATACATATTTTAACATCTAAATCGATAAATGAATTTTCAAACTAATTGATTTATATAACTTATTGCTCCACCACATACCCGTATTGCATTAGGATACGAATCAAGCTTCCTTGTCAATACGCACGTCAGTTGAAGTTAAATAACTCGTTACCCAAACGAGCCCTGAATTTTTTATCTATAATTTTTTTCCCTTCGGTGGGCTTAGATCCCGTGACCTTCAGCGCATCTCCAGCACTTTAGTCAAGTGTCCTAACAACTCGACCACGAGGCCGACAAATATGGTAAAAAATTTAGACGCGTCGCCATTTCCTTGCCGCATTCGTTTCGGTGTTATCACAACGCGGCTGAAACAAAAGAGTTTTCGCGGAATAGAAATGGCCGCGAAAAAGCTCATTTGTCAAAATTGTTAATTATCCCCGGGGGGCGAATCAAAAATTGTTATTTAGTTTAGGCTCCATCCTTTGAGGATTGTTTGCACGGTGTCGAGCCTATTCCGCGGGCCGTTTCGCGCCATTAAGCCGATGTTTAAAAACATTTTAATTAAAAAAAAACCTCAGCATTTTTCCTCGGCCGCCGATTTACATAACCCTTCCAGTGCGATGGCGATATTAACCTTTCCGTATCCGTCGACCGAAATGGCACCGTAAAAACCGTCCGCGTAGAGGCGCAATCGGCAATGAATGCCGATACGCGATCGCGTGTGTTACGTTTCACGATTTATTCCAAATGCGCTGTATAAATGAGTAAACCGAAATATCTCGTTTATGAGACAGATGATTAAAAAATATAATTGATGCATCAAAGTGGAAATTAATAGCATTGATGTAAATGATATAGGTTTTTCAAATTGCGCGCAACTCTATTTTATAATTAGAATTTTTGCGAATATGTAGCTTAAAATTGGTTTTTACAATTGCAATATTATAAAATATTATAATAGGTCTTTTAAAGTGGAAAATATTAATAAGTCAATATTTAAAATATTATTTAAATTATTCCTACACATATTAAATCATTACGCATTTGGTCAAAATTTACCTAACTTAAATGTTCGATACGTATTGTAGTTTTGTTTACTTATGTCATTTTTCATTGATTTTAATTTTTTGATTGAGTATTATTTATCTAGTTATGCTTCGTGGTATAGCGGCTAGAACACAAAAGCGATGAAGGTCTCGGGTTTGATTTTGTAAGACCGTAAAAAATGCATAAAAATGTATCCACGTGAAACCGATTTAACCATGTTTTGTTACTAGAACTGAATAAATAAGTTTTCTTTCATCCTACTGTTTTACAACATTCACTTTTGCAACTGCACTGTAACAAATCCTAGATAGTGGTGTCATAGCATCTAATGTGTATTATAACACTTCTTTTTATATACCCGTGCGTAAGCTGACTTTCAGATGTTACCTGGAATTTCAAAAAATAAATAAAAAAAGGATCCAACAATGGTGTGTAGAAACGATTAAAAAACTATTGCCCAATAGTTCCAAATATTTATCTCGAGAAGAATAATTTACTTAATGATCGTACATATATCTAGTTCAAATTATTGATAATCCACGATTCAAAAATAAAATGGTGGATAGGAATTGCCATGGATCAATTAAATATTTGATCGAAATTATTTTTTTGAATCATTTTTAATGTAATTTTGCTCAACAAGCAGAACAATTGGGTGTATTGTTTAAATACACATAATAATAAATAAATATATAAAATTTTTGTAAAGACAGATAGAAGAAAGATGTGAGAGAGAGGCACTCGTTAGTAAATATGAGTATATAAACCTCCCCCGCACATCCTGAAACATTCTCAATGCCTCTAGAGAAATGATAACGACCGCTGTGTTTGTCATAAAGATATGGCATTACATTATACATATAGCTATCATATAATATTATATACTATATGTATATACACCCGTACTTCCACCTAACGTTATTTGCGTATTTACCCCACGGAGGGTGGCGAAGGGTTTGCTGTAATACTCCGAGTACATAGGCTATTACTACACCCGGTCTCCTGGTCGACCCGACCACCCTTATCATCCCCGGTGCCCGCCCAGCGCCTCCTCGCGCAAGGGGTAAAATGATTTAACCACCTAGGGTACATAAAACGTAAGGAGGCAGGCACATAAAGCGATTTATCAATGTCTCTAAAGTACACAAGCGAGCCCAATTACGGTGCCTTTCAGTACACACTTGTACGCTTGCACACTTGCGAGTATACCAGTATACTCGTACTCGTACTTGTACTCGTACTTCCGGTGTGCCGTGCGAAGCAGGACTATAACGAAAACAACCGCAAAACAAGAGATCAGCTTAAAAAGTACCAAATTAAACTTGCATCGAATTGACATCAAAGACCTTAGACGAAGAAAGATGTAACACCAAAATCTAAAGGCGAATTGGTCTGGCCATAAATACTGTAACTAAAAGAAACAACGTTTGATTAAAAATATACATATATTCACGCTGGTAATAAAAAGAGTGGTAGATATTATATTGCCCTGGAGCAATACCACCGTTTAGTATTGTAAGCCACTTGAAATAGATGACTAGAGCCGAATAACCAGGTTTTCAATTTCTCCTCCGACTGCTAAACAGCATTTACTTGTGCAATTGTATAGTATGTTACAGACCCAGACGGATGGTGGTGTCATGGTGTTTCATGTATAGTATAAGATACAAAAAATATATACATTTGAACACTCATACTAAAGAGCGTATTATTCAAAGATTTAAATCATGAAGGAGAGCGAATGGAAGAGAGTAGATGCTTTCGGGGTAAAGTATCAGAGAATAAAGTTTACGTTTAAAGAATTACATATTTAGAACAAGATTTTCTCTATAGGTATGTTTACAAAGTGTGCTTCGTTCCTTTTGGCGCAGATCAGATAATGGATGTCACGGGAATGCCACACCAGTATCGGAGACTTATCGTTCGGCGCAGTGTAGGATCAAAAGAGTGAGAATCTTTGGAGTAATTAGAAGCAAATCAGGGGGTTGCGACCCCTTTTAGGAATGGTTGAAGCGAAAAACTTTATAATTCCTAAATAAAGCAATACATCATCTACAATGGAATTCCCTTAATTAGTCACAGAGAGAAAATAACATAAATAATGGCAAAAAGTAAATGTTTGATATAAAAAACGTCGGAGAATTATTACAAGGTTACGTGAATAAAGTTATCGACAACGTTAAAAGAAAAATTAAAAATGTGTTTAAATGGAGCATGATGCGGAAAAGTTAATAGTGTAAAAATATGGTAAACATACTTTATTGCGATTCTTCAGAAAATGTTCGCAATAAAAAGGAACAATCATTATAATAAAAAGCAATCAGCACAAATATAGTTATTTCAAATAAACAATATTTATAAAACGTTTAAGG
The DNA here is from genome assembly GCA_026537445.1 of Silvatares holzenthali. Taxonomy (NCBI): domain Eukaryota; kingdom Metazoa; phylum Arthropoda; class Insecta; order Trichoptera; family Pisuliidae; genus Silvatares; species Silvatares holzenthali. The sequence continues at coordinate 5,177 of JAPMAF010001351.1, forward strand.
TCTCCGATGTCATTAAAAAAAATTTAAATAATGTCTTAAATTAATATCGCTAAGTTACTAGAATACTGCCAAGAACTTTCTGCAATGGCATGTGAAATATTACAAAAAAAAACATTGAAAAATTTACCTGGAGTTTTTCGTACATTTAATATGCAAACTTTTCTTTCAATTAAATTGCATAACTTTCGCGCTAATTGCGATACTTTTTTAAAATGTACTACTAAAAAGCTACAAATTATATTCATGTATAATATGTAAAACCGAAAGGCTACTTTATTATATACGTTACTTTATTATATACGTTAAGTTTTAAGTATTATAAATGAAATTAAAAAAATGAATTTTTTGCATTTTATAGAACAGTACTTTAGCACCATTTTATTTTTTGAGTTTTCTTCGTATCAAAGGTTGGTTATCTTCATGATTATTAACTGCAACTCGAACGTTAACGGTGTTTCCAAACAACTCCATCATACTTTTAAGCCACAAAGATTTATTTATTTATTCTTGTTCCATAGATTTTCCCATCCAAGAGCAACTGTAGTCTATCGCGATTTATGTAACGCATATACAAACGAAGGACTCAATTTTTTCTCTCTTTTGTGTATTTTATAACATTTGCCAACTTTGAGAATTTCTGCAAATATCCATACAGTCTTGGTCCCGATCTTACTATATGGCAGGAATGTTTGGGCGAAAGAAGCACAAAATTTAATTAACAATCATAAATAGAAAGAAAGATGATTTAGACATATTGAGCGAATGGGAAATTAAAAAACGTGAAACAAATCAATAGTAAGAAGATGCTTGGTAGGGGAATGTATTATGACTCTATTACAACATAAGAACAAATTCGTTGAATTTGGTTTTTATTTGACATTAAGGTTAATTTTGTTGTTTGTAAACTGAAACTTCCAATTTTAATAGACTGATTTATGTATTGACTATAATTCTTTTAGTTGTTCGGACTACGAACAAAGTTTTTGCTAACACTTCCTGTCATCTATTAACCATTTAAAATTGAAATGATTTAAGCAGGCGAATTCCAATTTGCGCTTCTATTAATTTTTGCTAAACTCGGCCACACGATTCGCTCCTTCAAATTCAAACTTACCGGACTGTAAAAATTTAATTAATATTATATTACTTCATGAACCTGAATATCAAAAGGGTATTGTTTGCCCAGTTTAGGGCGAGTCCTCCGAAACGATTTTATTTCCCTTACATATTAAAAACGTGAGACCTTTGTGGGTTTCAGAGGAAACCCTTTTTTAATTATTTACACAATTTTCTCTTTTCGCAGCTGGGAGGGGTGGAATCCCTGCGAGATTTTAAATTATTCGGAAAACACTTGAGCTCCGGCACGGCCGCTCCGGCCGCTCCACGTCGCGGGTCGGCGCTGCCATTGACAGGTAAAGAAATTTAGAAGGGTTTGGAGTACTGAAAATCGAATAAAATAATAATTTATTGGAAAATAACCCTCTTTTAATGTGCTTTCAATGTTCAAACGTAATTCCTAGATTCGGAGCAACTACAGGCATCATGGGCGTACGCCAATAAAACAAAGAGAGGTTAATCAGCTTCCGAGAGAGGGAAAAGAATGGGAAATTGGAATTTCACCGTTTCGAAATAACTTCTCAAGGACACGAGGCACCACTCAAAAGCATATGTCGTTTTTTTTACTTTATTTAAATTTGAAACAACACGGCATTTCCACACCACAAATGATCAATACAATTGTATTTATGAGAATGCGTAATAATACTGTGTGGTGTTATTTTTAATGCATGAAAATATGTTTTTCAAATCGAATTGATAAAAACAGAAGTCTATGAGTGCCGTCTTGCTGTAACGAGGTTTGATTTAGAAATTACACACCAGAATTCATATTACATAACATTAACAGTCAAGAAATAACAATGCAGCGAGTTTTTTGTAATTAGCTATCAGCTAATTGGGAAAACTTTTGAAAATAACCGAATAGGATTGAAACAATTATGATGGGGTAGATCAAATACAAGTTGTGCCGGAAAAGGTTCTCTCGCCAAACACGGAGAGTGGAAAAAAGCACGAAAAAATAAGAAGGTAATTCATTAAACGATGAAAACTATTCTGGAATTTTCCTCCAGTTTTTGAGCGGTTTTTTGTACGCTTTTCCCGTGGAAACGCCAACAGTTAGCAGGTACATCGCGGCCGGTACCCGCGGGGTCGTGGTCGGGGGCACGGGGCACGAGGCACGGGGCTCTACGTGCGGAGTGCGGGAGCGGGAGCGGGCGGCAGTAGGCCTCCGCGGGCATCCCTATATACGTCGCGCACTTATGTGGACCGAAAAATAAAGCCTACGCCCGCCATGTACGACCCGGGGGTTAAAACCACCCCCACTCCACCCGTGAAACGCGGTCATTTATTATTCCGCTCGCGTATGCCTGCCGACCCTCCGCCACTCTGCCCCTCGCCCCTCCGCCCCACGCCCCACGGCCGCGCCTGGCCAGAAAAGCGCGGGAACGCCATTAAGGACTCCGCCATGTTTTGGGGATGCCAGAGATAAGATAAATAGAAAAAATAAGGATTTAATTGAAATTTATTTTTTACGCACATCCCAAAGTGCGGGGGTTACGCTAATCTTATAACCTACTTTTAATGAAGATTTGTTAACATTCACATCTCTTTACAAGCAACAAATTATATAACATAACTCTCTTATCAGGAGCCATTTTCAATACATATACAATATGCATTGAAATACATTTAAGTGAGTTATATTTGTTTTGCTTCATAATTTACAATTAAATTAGAACCTACAATATGTACAGAAGAGAAAAGAAATGTGGGATGAAGTTTAGCGAGGTACTGTGGATAGTGGTAAATACTACGCAATCTGAATTGAATTTAAACATATACTATATAAATGAAATGATATTAAACGTCTAAAGGAGGTATGATAGTGGATTGGCAATAAGCACCACTTACTTGTACAAAGTTCTTACCTGGATTAACTCCACCATTATTTCTAGTTACTTTTAGGTTCCTCTCACACTCCCAATATACGATTCACTTAATTTTACGCTACGTATACTTATTTATAGTTTATTTATTATTTTCCTATATTATTTATATTCTTGTGCTTTGTTAAAAATAAATGTCTCAGATCTTTGTTCAGCATGAATCGACGCTGAAAGATGATGAAAATAATGTTAAAACTGTATCAATAATAACTTTTGAAAATTCACTTTGGCTGCATTCAAATCCACTACCTTTGACGTTTCAGTTTATTGTCCTTCTCTTTGCAATATTGAAAAATACACTACGTTATTTTACTTTGGTACAGTGTATTGTAAATATTAAGCCTGAGAGGATAGAATGCATTAGCAGTGAATTGATGTACCCAAGATCTCCATCGCATAAGTATAGTTTCCTAATGACTACACTACAAAGGTGACAAAAATCTTTATGTAATTATCCAAAAACCGGTAACATATTTTTAAAGAAAATTATAAAGCGTTTTTAATTTGGTTCATTTGTAGTTGTGGAGAAAATATCATGTATACAATTATACTAATATTCTTTCAGAAGAGTGTTTTTTTAAACAAAACATTACTAATATTCCGACAACAATAATTGTACATTTTGGTGAATTCACTTGATTTTATAAAGGCGATTTTATTCTCTCCTAATAGGCGAAGTTATAAAAGAGAACGAGTACACTCATATATACGCAATATTACTGTCAATTTCGACAATTATAATATTTTACGAACATTTTCAGTTCTAGCCGACTTCGCATACTGTACTATACTGAACTTAATCATCTCAAGACGTTTTCAGCCAGGATGAGTAAACATTGCATTATTGAACAATATCTTCTGATCACATCTTCCACAGTGGCCGAATAACCAAATATTTTACTGATGTGTCTTGCCTACGATGATATACTCGTACATTGCATAAATATGGGCACTCATAAAGAATGCAAAATATGTGCCAATACTGTAGAATATTACTGCAGAAGCGTATACTGATACGACTGACGGATATACTTAGGAGAACAGAAGTGTCACATAATGGGCCGAATCACAGATCTCAAATGGAAGCGAACGAATCTGTAAACGACTCAATGGAGGTGCAACAATGTAGACAACAATGTAGACAACAATACGAAAAAACTTTGCCTATGATATAGTAAGAGCAGCAGGAATGTTATGGATAAAAACACTTCAAGAAATGGCTCTGTATAAAGGAAAACCTAAGTGAAAGGAGATATACACTGAGGTCGGCTCCATCAGAGGCCAGAAATAAATTGATTGAACCTATACGAGTAAATTGTTCAAAATACACAAATTTTGTGTAGCTGGACATGTGGCGTGGAACCAACTACCAACATTGATAAGACTAACAGACAACCTTGCTGAGTTTAGGAGACAACTGAAAACCAAACTCTTCAAAAAGAATTTTCAATGAAGCGCCCTTGAGGTGAAACTATTTTACTAAATGGCGCTACATAAATATACGGATTTGATTTGAAGGACAGCAGCGGACCGGTAGCTGTGGTGTGATACGAGGGAGGTCTGTACTCCGTAATGGATGATAGGCCAAAGAAAAAAGAATTATTATTAGGTTGAATTGCATACCCGAATAATTTGAAAACAAGCCAAGTCACCCGAGGTATGTCCCTTGGGGCATGCAAACTGAAGGTTGCGGGTAACATTCAATCAGGTTTCAATGTCCTTGGAACCTGTAACTGTTTCGGTGACCATACTAGGAATGTTTTTGTTCTCCGGTAGCTTAATAATCTACCAATCGATTGGTAATTATTAGCATTGTGAAATTACCTAAGAATAAATAGAATTTTACTGAGCAAATGAACTGAGAACGTGTGTCTGTTACTTATAGTACAATTCCACTAACTCTTAAAATTTTTCGTATGATTTATTCACTCGTTATTTTTATATTTGTAGTATGTAGTTCTTAATTGTTTATATTTACAGTTTTACTCATGTTCCTTTTTAACAAACTTCTACTTTATTTTATTTTTCTTGTGTATAACCATAATATATTATTCAATCAATCTATCATTTTTGGCTATCAGCTAGTCATGATTTTATTTATAAATTCAATTATTTTTATAGAACTAAAAATTAGATATTCGCCGACAAATCTACGTGTTTGGTACGATCGAAGTTAGCAATATTACAGTTCTTCTTAAAGCCAACATCACCAGCAGTTGGTAAGGTAAAGAGGTATATTGGCAACGAGGATACAGAAATGCTAAAAGATAAAGTGGAATTTGCAATTATTACTAGACTTGACTACGTGTGAATCACAGTTAGGGAATATATGCATTCGGGAATTTTTGCAAAGAGACAATCTTCGTTCTCTCTCTCTTTGTTTAATATTTCACACCGCGGCGATAAAAGCCATAAAATTATGGGACAACTTGAATGTGGAAACCGGGCAAACATAAAGGCTTTGTTACAAGGCGAGGCGATTTTTTTCAATTTCCAGAGATTAACCGTCCCACGTCGGCGTCCTCTCCTTCCATCCGCCCCACACCTTCACTAGGTACCCTATTTATAATACTAACGATACACAGTTTGCCGGGTAGAAAAAAAATGATATCGCACTTTTGTTAAGTCCGAAAATTTTTAACGGCGAAAATTATTAAAAACGAGAAGCCCGACCCCTGTCCGCGGCCCCTTTATTTATTTCAGCCCATATCCGAATAACCGCAGAAAGCCGGACAAAGGAATGCTGTTATTCTTACTCGGAGGCCCTTTTTCAAATTTCAAAGCCTGATTCATTCTCCAGAGTGAAATTCTTCGTTCCATTTTGTAGCATTTTTTTATTCGTGCCGCACCGAAAGCAAGATTTTTTTTTTAGAGATGTATGATAATGAAAGTGAGGCATATTAATATCTTACACAATTTCTACACTAAGTTGTAATGTACGCTAGTATTATTATTATTACATTGGATGACTAATTAAGCGCCGTTTTCGAGAGAAAATCACCCCAAGGGCGCCGTATATCGTAGAATTAGAAAATTATTTAAAAGAAATATTTTTACACATGTGTGTGAACTTATATAT
>JAPMAF010001353.1:0-11258 GCA_026537445.1 Silvatares holzenthali
CAGACAGACTCGCCCTGGAGATGGACACTGCAATGTGGTCCGAAACGTTGGCAAACAAAATGTCACAACACAACATGACAACCCAAAGACTTTGATTTGCGAATCTTTTGATTGTGAAAGCCTATGAAAATACTTGAAAAATAATAGTTTTAAAATGCATTTTTCGGTTCAGATTTTAAAAACATATGTGTTTAAATGTATTTAAAAAAAACGAAACTGCAAAAAAATGCATTTAAAAATGTATATTCACTCTGGACTGGAAAAGAGTGGCAGATCTTGAATCGCTCTGGAGCAATACCACCGTTCAGTATTGTAAGCCACGTGAAATGGATTTTTCCTTGTTTTATGGCTAGAACTCAAATAACCAGGTTTTCAACATCTTCTCCGACTGCTACACAGCATTTAAGTGAGCAATTGCACTGAACATTACAAACCCAGACGGATGGTGGTGTCCATGGTGCCTCATGTGTAAAATAAGTACAATAGTAGTCTTGCATTCCATACAGTCTTGGTACCTACTTTGGTATATAGTATCAAAATGTGGATTTGGCAGAAGAATGAATGCAAAATAAATGAAGTGGAGATGAGATCATTACGAAGAATGTGCGGAAAGTCTCCGAGTGATAGGATAAGAAATGAACATATCAGAGAAGAATGCCAACTAAAAGTAACAATCATCAACATAATGATAATTGAATGTTTGAGATGGTTTGGACATGTTGAGCGAATGAAGAATGAAAGAATAGTAAAACGGATCTACGCCAATGCGTGGGAAGCCTAGAAAAACTTGGCAGGAGTATTTTTTCAGATTCTTAACGGATGCAATGTTAGAAGCCACAACGACCATCGTGCATGTATGACAAGATGCATAAACGCGGAAGAAGCATGAAGTGTGCCAGGACAGAGACAAGTGGCACTCCATTCTGTCTGCCTACCCTTATCAGGAAATGTCACGATGTTATGTATGTATTGTATATGTTCAGTGGTAAATTTGTAATATGAGTATTACATTTTTAATGTTTTACTCTGTTAAAAGTGATAGTAACAAAGTAAAACTCTCCTAATTAAAATAGTTTTTTAATTAGGAGAGTTTTACTTTGTTACTATCTCAAAATCTCCTAATTAAAATATTTTTTTAAATGTGAAACAATTTATATTTCTCATAAGTTATTGTTATGTTAGACCAATATTTTTTTTGTTATACTACATGAGGCACCATGACACTACCATCCAACTGGGCCTATAACATTTAGTGCAATTGCACATATGATGTGTAGCAGTAGGAGGGGAGAAAAAACCTGACTTCAGTTCTAGTCACGAAACATGGATAAATCCATTTCACGTGACGACCAATACTGAAAGATCATATTGCTCCAGAGCGATACAAAGTCTACCACTCTTCTCCAGTCCAGAGTGAATATACATGTTTTGCCGATTTGATTTTTTTTAAATATATATTTAGACATATTTTTAAAATCCTTTTTTGATTTAGGTTTAAAAGAAGTTGTAGCCGATACATGGCAGGCATCAAAGATATTTATCAATGTTAAATGTTATGTATTTAAAGGAATCAGCGAGGACGTAGCGAAGTGGTTGGTGGAAAGCAACAATCTAGTGGGAGTCGGTGTGGATACAGCTTCAGTGGATCCTGGCGTGTCTGTGAAGAGTCCAGCACATGTCATACTCACGGCTCATAACGTCTATGTCCTGGAAAACATCAACTTCACAAAAGATATGCCCAGTGAGTCAACCTAGAGATGTTTGTTCTTTTTATTACAATACAATACTCCATCATGCCGTTTCTCCAATGTCCAAACCATCTCAATGTATTTTCTTAATTTTATCAATAATGCTAGCACCTGCTCTACATTATATTCATATATCTGTATTCTTTTCTGTCATATATAGTTTTACCACACATTCTTCTAGAAATCTCATTTCAACAATATTTATTCTATTCAATACAATACACCATTACGCCGTAGGCAGAGAGGATTGAGCAACACAAAACTATCCTGACACACATCTCTGCTTCATCATTGCCTCATCCACACTCGTACATCTCCTCTGCTATTATTACGACTACAAACAGAGCCATCCATTAGAATTTGGTTAATCTGTTCATGCCACGATTTCCTCAAGCAGCCCTTCTACATTTGCATCGTAAATTTTCCATACTAATCTCTCTGTATCCATTCGTTCAACATGCCCAAACCATCTCAAGGAATTAATCTTCTCTCTATTAATCACTGATATATAAGTTCATAGGAAAATTATCCAAGTTGTAGAAATTATCCATGTTATGTTAAATTATTGTAGATCATAAATGAGATTACATGGTGGGGCGGGCCTGTATCAAAATATTTTTCAAGAATTCATGTTAATAAGTGCACCATTGTTATCTTTGCTGAAATCTTCCATGCAGGCATCATTTTTTCAAGTGTCCACAAATTTGGCATGGACCAAGGAAGCACATCAATAAGCTTCTAATTTACTATTTGATTCAAAAACATGTTTTAAAGTTGGGATGAATGTTTATAACGCTCCGAAGCGAAGATAAAAATGGTATCAATTAAATGTCACTGATACCAAACAAACTCCTTAACTAGTCAGCACTAAACGCTAATTTAACTATGAATAACAGCAAATTAATAACTATGATAGCAGAGAAAAAAAACTTATCATTTTCTTCTTTATTTCGGAGGGTCCACATTTCGCTACTGATCATGGAAAAATGTATGAATTATTGTATATTTTTTTCTTACAGGAACTTTGTGCTCAGTTATAGTGATGCCCATGAAAATTGAAATGGGAACAGGAGCTCCCTGCCGCGTCACCGCTGTTTGCCCAAGAACATCAGGGGAATCACTTTTTTAATATTTGATCAAAAATTACAAATTGTCAATAAATATCTTCCACTTTTACACAAACATGAACATTTTTCATTTGCAATGATATGTATACTTGGTAATGGAGCGAGAAATTTCGTATTTTATCCGTTCTATCCAAAACCCTTCGGAAAGCGATTAAGTAATGTATTGTGATGTCATTTAGTTATTCTGATGTTCTTATTGATAATTAATATTCAGTCTCAACTATGTCGCAGCCTCTTCTGGTTATACACAAAAAGTCAATAAACGATGGGCAGTCGACCAAATTTAGATATCAAAACTGCAAAATAAACCCTTTTGCAGACATTAGGCGATAGAATATTACAAAGTGCAATTGAACGCCAGGTGAACTGAATTCATTCACACTGGTCCGTCGAACCTGATTATTTTGCGATCTGGCCCTTTTCTAAAAGGTTGCTAAAATAAATTGTCTCCTTAATCTGGACAATTCATTACATTGAATATTTCCCTCTTGATCTTTCCAATACACTGCTAATATGTCAAGTTTTTCCAAACACACTGTTAGATTTATTCTTCATTCGTAACTCTGGTATTATAGATACAATAATTTTTTCAACTCAAAATACTTTGAACACCCATCTCCAACACATCTTGATTTTTTCTTAACTCACAATGTTCAGATTTCTGTTCCACAGAAGACAAAAGTATAACACAGTAGATATTGGAACAAAATAAAATGCCCACATTATTTTCTTAAAACTTTATTGAGTACTCCTACAATTATACAAATATAATAAAAATATGTATTGCTAAAATAACATTCTGAATGCACAAGAGCGGAGGTTATCTTACACATATGAATAATAATAGACGGAGGTGGCTCCGCACAGACAACCTACAATCATTTCAAAATATTTGTATTCTCCACCTAGCTTAATTAATCAGATACGATATTATTAAAGATGTTTATATATTATTCATTTAGCAGATATAATTGTGTGTATAGGCACCGGGGATTTAAATATAGTTCAATATATATTTATCTTTTGCCATAAACAATCTCTATCCGAGCGTAAGTACAGTATATGTCAGACTTTAAGAGGATTTATTCAGTGATTTATACACCCAATGAATAGCTCTACCGAATTGCACTTTAGGTTAGCAAAATGAACAGCGAAAAAGCAAATATTTATTGCAATCGATACTGGATGAGTCCAGGCATCAAAAATTAATCTTATCTGGACATCATTCAAAGTGTTTTTTTTTATTAAACATTCTGCACATACATTTTTGTTACTCAAACAAACTCATAATCTTTGATATTCACAAAAAAATATATATGTAAGATCACCACTCTAAGCAATGAGGATAATACGGATGAAGAAGGGGCACTGCTGTGCAGTCTGGGCAAGCTCCGTTTCCCTAAAGGGACTTGTTATGTATGGGCTGACCGATTTACTTTGTAAATTTAAGTTAGCACGGATCGAAAAAGTGGACAGCTGGCAAAGATTACTATTTGGTAATAAGCTTCCAGTTGTGTACTAAAGGGACTAGTGTGAGGCTACAACAATACATGCAGAATGTTTAAAAAAATACATTTTTAATAGTGTCATATTTAAAAAACGTATCGCAAATTAGATAAAAAAAAAATGCACATTTTGTTCAAATATAAATATTGAATGTTGCATTTTACGTTATCGAGGATTTCAGTATCAATTTATTTGGAACTTTGGGGTACAAAAATATGAATAGGTTTTCACTCCTTAATAAATTATGTTTATCATCTCTTACATCAAAACATCTCAAAAAACTAGAATTCCACTTAGACTAGGATTAAATAGTAAACATGTTTGCTTTACGAACTTCGAAAATTTTCGAACTAGAGAAAGGATGTATATATGAACTACACGTATTTAATAATTTCATGGGATGAGTGGTAAAAAATGGGTAAAAAAGCTACACAAATCTTAATATATTCTACTCGGTGGTGAGTTTACAAGTCACGGTTTTCAAATGAGTTTAAAATATTATTTCGTATTTTGAGTGTATGAGTTCTTAAATGACTTCTCAAACGATCACCGCAATTCTTCAAAATTCATCACTTTCTGACCGATGTTGCAATCGCTTAATATCAGCATAACTCAAAAATGTTTTCTTACATAACATTGCTCAAATTGATGTCTGTTTATTTAAGCTGTATCTTGACATTGAATAATGACTGTCCAGTTCTGAGCTTGCGATTTCAATAAAATATATCCTGGAAATTTTTTGTTAAGATATAGGCGCATTGATTGATCTGCGGGCACATCCTTAGACTGAACTATAGGTCTAATATTTGATAATGTCAATGTGACATTATACAGCAATTATTTTAATATAATATTTTTACATCTGGTGAAGTTATTAATATTTAATATGACGATTTCAATAAACTGCCAATATAAGGTTGTCACATCTTTAGAGCAACTCGATGTTGAATCATCAACAGTGGCACTATTCTCAACTTACTTGGACAAGCAATATATTGTTGCAGTTGTACACTAAAGGGATATTTCTGTTGGGTCCAGCTTTAATCGTGATGTCCTCTATGTCCTCACTTAATTTTTATTTGAAAGAAATAATACTCTCGGACAGTGAAAAAGTTAAATAATTATTGTTATATATAGAAGGTGGACATTCTACCGCACCGCATCTCTCAAGCAATGCAAAGCTTCATCAGAGTTATGCTGATCATATATTCAAAAAACGGTCAGATATTTTACTAGGTAAACATTTAAAATATCTATATAAAAATTTAAACACTGTATAAGCGCTTCATATAAAAAATAGGAAATATCACCAGTAGATTAGAACAGGATACAGAATTACAACCGGGATAAATATTACCAATAAAAAGCACAGTGTTTACCTCCACAACAAAACAATGATGTAGCACAATTTTAAATAATACTTTTCATATATTGCTTACAGTTATCCTATATGCTCATTATGCACTTTAAGGCGATTTATGCGCTGTCCACACCGTCTGATATCGGATAGATTTGTACAATGCGAGCTTGAAAGCTGCACACTTATTGCTTAAGCACATATCCTATTAACGTGTGATCGCTTCTCTACAAAAGTGACTGATATACTTTGATTCATTTAAAACTCTTCAGACCAACCGATATAACTTTGCTTTCTTTCTTTACAATTTACCAGCAACCTAAGCCTGCATATTTTCAAACAACTCTTTTAGATTTTCTGCAATAGAAATTTAACCCACTTTGCAACTATTGCAATGAATTCAGTCAGCGATACGTTAAAATTTCTATGATTAGAATTATTTTTAACACTGCAGGTTAAGACAAGATTGGAATTATTTTAACACTACAGTTAAACTTGGTTATAACAGCTCAGTACTGACACATATCACTTGTATCAGTATCACAGATACTCATTATAAACCAGAATTAAAAAGTATCATTAAGACATTATTATTTATGTGTAACAATATATGTATTCCATCTTTATAAATGTATTTAATAATTGGCTATGTCAAATTTTTTGATGCCACATTCCAACTCACAAACAAGCTCCATCAATCAGCAAACACTTTTATTAGACATGTTGACCATATCATTCAAGCTGTACAAGCCAACTAAATTTTGCAATGAAAGAGCCTTATGAGCCAGAACATAAGAATGATTTAGAGAATCTATTAATTCTGTATCAACCATGAAGGAATGCTGGACAATTGTACAGTGCATGGCTCTACATAGCAGTCCAAGGAGTCAATGATGCCAGTTCCAGAAAGTATCTTGCATTAAATCATCGGTCAAACTGTGCATTTAAACACTGTTCAAAGCGAGACTTGGAGTTATATCAATTGGTCTCATCAGTATTCACATGCCTTGTTTGGCTTGTATAATTTTACTTGTGATTTGTACTCAATGTAATATTGTTTAGAATAAAGTGTCTAAACACGAATAATAGTAGTACAATATACACATTTTCAAACAAATATTAAATTCAGCTAATTTATTGTAGAAATTAACATTTTTAATCGAACCAAACCATTGCCAGACAAAATACCAATATGACACTGGATGGGAACGTCATCAATTTATCTTCAAATCAAGATGGCCATCATTAAACAATATTTACCACAATGTCAAAAAAGCATGACAATCTACAGCACTATTTGTCTTCAACAATGATGAATCAATAACTGCGTAACCAATTATTTAATCTTATTTAAATTTGTAAATGGCAGAGCTTCAGATATCTGGATGAAAGTGTCATCTATTTTTTCCTTTAATAAGGATTGCTAATACAAAAAGCAACGACAAACTGCTAGAATACCTCCTCACTGAGCAATGAGGAGATAGAGGAGTATTGTTCTAAGGTAATACTCTTTAAGCTGCTGGAGGCTATTCTCTAATGATTACTAACATGACGAGAGTTGCTAGGGAAAAATAATGTAGCTATTTCCCGACAGTATTATCGTCTGGTAACGGTTCAAGTTTACCACAACTATGATGCACCATAAAGGAAAAATTACAATAATAATTACAATCTAGACACAAATTACACACAAAATGATGAGCGCCTTACGAATTCCTAACCATAAACAAGTGTTTTCACCAACAAAATAGTGTCTGTTAAGCTTAGAAGCGTAACACTATACAAATGAGCAATACCTCAGCACATAAGCAAGACAATTCTCAATCATGAAACACTGAAAAAATATTCATTTTATTTGGAAGTTTTGAGCGGAAACTTCCAGCAAGTCTTTAATTAAAAACAACAGTGGTTTGGAGTAAATGTGATAGTATAATAAATTGAAAACGTTCAAAAGAAAGATGCAAAATATGATACAGTATACACTTATTGATTTCTAAAAGCATTTCATATTATTCAATTATGACGATCACCTCTGAGCAGCTCAGTCAAGTCTCAGATACATCTGATATTGAATACGGTAATATATAATATATTAATATATCTCTGACACTTAACTCATAATACTTTCATGTTATTAAATTATTGAAGCATAAAATGAGCATGCTATATCTGTTTTACTATTATTTTAATAGTTGGTGCTGTTCATTTCACCAACTGCATTTAGAATAATAAACATATTTTGAATGCAGTCAATGTGAGTTACATAAAACAAGCAGATTTGTGTATTCTTTCTTCTGTGAAGTTATAAACCAAATTATAATTAAATTCTGGTTTTAGTATCTGCGATTACATGGTACAAATCAAGTAACCACGGATCAATAAAGATCATCTTATCAGCCACACTCATCATGTGTAATCCAAATTGTTTTATTCGCAGAAATGATTCTCAAATCAAATGCGTTACACTGTATCATAGCTTTATCGCAACAAGAACGGAATCGACTCACTGTTAATACATTAACCATATAATTTGTGCGTTTGACATTCATAATGATAGGTGTTGCCAGTAACAAGTGGTACATACAAAAAACACCATACGCTAACACCCTTCAAGTCGTAGTTAGCCAGCTAGACATCACAATTAAACTCAATTACAATGTGTACCACAGGACATTATTGCAAAAGCAGTTTAAACAATGCTGAAAATATCTGAAAGGTAGATGCTAAAAATATAAATAAAATACAAGGCCAAAGTTGCAAAGAGTACATTGATGGTTACTTACAATATTTATCTAGTAGAATCTGACTTAAGTTGAAATGTCAATTTACTTTGGGACATTACATAATTTTCAGTGCCAACATTTTGGATTAAATTGCAGTGTGCAACATGAGCCACACACTCTTTATCACGTTCGCTGTTTAAACACAGAGAATATAGGATGTTTCTAAATACCAATCGAACTTTAACCAAGAAATATATTAGCTAAATAAGGACATAAGTCATCATAAAGGAAAATCCTTTATAAACAATATTATATATTGAGAGACGGCTTTCATAAACTTTATGCAGCTGGAGAACAGGAGAATAAATTCACTTCGGAAATTTCAATGAATATTGACAGCTTCTGGTACTTTTACAGGTCTCAGGTGTGTCCAGTTATTAAATCCAGTCTGGGACAATCCTCAATCGCTGGATCAAAGACGAAGGATGAGCATGTTGTGTTAATTTGACCTCTATTTTAATAATATATACCTAGAGATTTGGCATCATTGATTCCGCCAACTGCCAGTTTTGGTAGTGACATGATACACTCTCCTATCATTTGAATGCTGTTAATTTGGGTCTTATGAAAACTATTTATTATTTAAATACAGCTGTGAAAAGCACTACCAGCTGATACATGTTTCCTTCTTCCTATAATTTGGATACTTTCAAGGGCCGAGCTAATAAATTCTTCCTTTTCCTATTGTAACTTCCACATAGCATCACTCGGTATTATAGACTGGCTTCTGTAATGCAGTGGCGTACCTTCCATAGACACTCAAAAACTGGAATTACTGAGATATATTCAATTTTATAATATAAAGTTGTGGACTTCTATGGAAGGCATGCCACAGCTATAGCACCTCATATGTGGAGAGACTGATATTATTTACTGCGGTACAAAAGGCTAATGGGAAACTCCTGCATTCAAATACAGACATCAAATTGCAAGCGTAATATTATATAACATCCCAAAAGTGATAACATAAGTGTCACTATAACAACTGTGATAATGTAAAGTAATTGTACTTCAATTGCGAACTTGTTAAATGAAATTCTTCAGATAGCTAGTTAACCTGTTCAGCCGGATCCACCCTAACTTGTTCGAGTAATAGCTGAAGAAAAGCGTTTATATTAAAGAATGCACTGGCTCAAATGGTCAATGAATAGATATTCTTCGAGTGAATAGAATGTAGTACAGAACGTGTCATCCGCAAAGGGATGCAAGCCGAAATGGTGCCCTCTCGCCGGCTGCGCTCGGGAAGCTGGAATCATACTGATAATGTGCACGCCGAGCGTTACCAGTCCTTCTTGATCTCGAAGCTCCACTCCCACTGCAGATGGGTGGTCTTGTCGTCGTCCGTGAAGAGGCTGTTGACGGTGTAGGAGCCCCGCGCCAGCATGCCGCTCGGCGCATCCTCCGGCGGAGTGGTGTAAGACTGCATCTCCAGCTTCGGCGGGTAGGAGCCAACCATGTGCGCCATCTTATCCACTGGAACGTAAAAATGATAAACATTTATTTCAAAGCTGTTTAGAATATACATCCTTCTAACACCGTCCTCTGTCTGATACTGAAACATTCTACGTGATGGTATATCCAAATGATGAATAGTATTTATTTGTTATGTGGATATGTTAAGCGATGTTTTAGTGAAAAAAAATCACCTCAAGACCGCTGAACAGTTTTTACCTTATATATCTGATTAATATTTATACAGGTTGTATATTGAAATTTTTATATTTATTTTATGGACAATTTGTTAAACGCCGTTTTTGTAAAAAAAAATGGGTGCTGAATCAACTCAAGAGCACTGAATATTATCATTATTTTATAAACCCAGGCAGATCTACATAAATCAATAATAATATTACAATATTGAATATATCTTAGAGCAATCTCAGCTTTTAGGCTTCTATGGAATATCTGCAACTGGTTAATTCTACTCCGCCCTTAAATCTTTTACCTGGAATTTTCTTTCAAATTATTTTCACATGGCATTTAAGGATGTTATATACTTGCTCTAATAGTGCCACTTATGCAAAAGTTACATATAAATAAGTCTGCCAGAATACACACTGAAATATTACAGTGACGAATTTTGAAAATAGTACAGTTGGGCGTACACATATGTTCAAAAGCTGACCTCCGTTCCTGCTGATATCACACCTAGCTGACATTGGAAAAATAATAATGTTAACATTCCAAAGAAGGAGATGATATATTACCACACTTAACCTTAAAATATATGAATCAATAACTGCGTAACAAATCCATGAACCATTTGTATGCGAAGCGCAATCTTCAAACAATGCAGCTTTATTTATACATCATGTTTATATATATATATACTAGGTGTATCGAAATATACCGGGCCTGACACATTTTTTTAGAGAATTTTTATATATTCTTCAACCTAACCTAAGCCCAAATTTTAAATACAAGCAGTTTTCAATCGTGTCGATAGTATTTTATAGTAACCAACATCAAACTCATCAAAATAGCCTTCTATTTCAGCCATGACCCATTGTTGTAAAAGCGCTTGATTGCCGAGTCAACTTTTCGGATTTAAGAAAAAATAATAGTCATACAGAGCCATATCTGAGGAATTCGGAGGATGTGGAAGGATCTTGTAGCCTAATTCAATCTTGTAGCCTATCTTGTAGCCTAATTACTTTGTACTTGGCAATCGCGCTGGTCCACCTCATCCGCCGGTAGGACCACATTTAACTTCTTTCCCGACGTGAGGTCCAGACTT
>JAPMAF010001356.1:0-11257 GCA_026537445.1 Silvatares holzenthali
ATATATCATCACGTTTATAAAAATCTATTTTCTTAGTTTCAACCACTTTTTTTTAATAAATTTAATATTTTATATTTTATGAATAACTTTGTTGCTATCGCTGTCCGTATGTTATTTGCGTACGACGCGTTTCGGTACCTTTCTGGACCATTGTCTAGTACAAACTAAAGTTATGTTCGTCTGTATTAGGTTTATATAGTGTGCACACTATCTAAAAGTTATTCATAAAATAACCCAACCTAAAAGTTATTTATAAAATACAAGATTTGGAATACTCCTATCACAAACTAACCACCTACAAACATCTACAATACAATATTAAAAAATATTTTTTCATAAAAGCATTTTTCGGCCCTAGATTGACCGTGTTCACGTGTGCCTTTGAAGAACTTATTACGTATATTTTATCGTATTAATTTATCACCCAATCAACGTTGTTAAAGATTTTATGTTTATCTCTTTGTTTTTATTACGTGTATGAAAAGAATATAGAAAGTATAAGCAGTATTATGTACTTGCAGCGCTCTTGAGGCGTTTTTCTCGCGAAACGGCGCTATATAATTTACCAATTTTAATTATAATAATATAAATATACATTAAAATATTTTTACGTACGGAGTGTATAGTGATTTAATTAACCAAATCGCTACAGACAATTTCGCGATGTCAGCAATTAAAAGAGGCTTGATTTTTTTAAATAAAAATTCTCGTCGAAAATTCGTATTAATAATTTATTTATAATGTACACATTTTTTTAATATTTTATTAATATAAATGGGTCGAATAAGTAAATTTACATATCATTTTCGTTAAATATCTGGAAAATAGAAACATCCAATTAATATATGGCAATACGTGCAGCAGTTGTAATATTTTCGCGTGCGACGGAAATACACGCAGTATTTTATTTAGCTCACTGATACGTTAATCTCTTCACGAATTTAAAAAAAAATGTGTTTCACATTCACGTTCTCGGAAACGTAGAGCATTGAAGTTTTTAATTAGACGGATCGTATATCAAATACATATTACATATTTTTGAAAAAAAAAAATGTGAAGCAGGTGTGAGCGTTATTTATACAATCAAAAAAAGTGCTTTGAAACGGTTTGAACATGTAGAGCGAATGGATATCGAGAGATCAGTGCAGAAAATTTACGGATCGAATGTAGAAGGAACGAGACAGAGGGGTCTAAGAAAATCGTGATATGAAAAAAATATATTTAAAAAATATGCATGTTCACTTTGGACTGGCAGAGTGGTAGTTTTTGTATCGGCCTGGAGCAATAACACCGTTCAGTATTGTACGCCACGTTAAATGGATTTATCCATGTTTTGTGATTAGAACTGAATAACCAGTTTTTTCCTTCTTCTACTGTTACACAGCATTTACAAATACATCTACTGTGAGTATCACAGATCCAGATGGTTGGTGGTGTCGTGGTGTCTTTTGTGTGGTATTACATAAAAATAAGATTAACCAAACTTTAATCGGTGGCCCTGTTCGCAGACGTTTTAATCGCAAAATATGTATGGGGATATGTATGAACGTGGATGAGGCAAGAGAATTATGTCAGGATGTAGTGGTGTGGCGCTCAATGTTTTGTCTACCGTTTCGTAAATGCGGCTTGACGGTGTATTGTATTATATTGTAGTTGTTACAAATTATTTGATCGACTTAGTCAGTTATACATAAAACATCATACTGTGGTTTCATGCAAAATTAGATCTATTTAGGGTCGATTTTTCATTCGAGATATTTTTATCTTTCGAATAACTGCATTGTTTTTTTTAATACGGCAAACGATATTGAAAAACAGAATGCTGTATAAATATATCTTGTGATTGAAAAAACGGCCCTTAGTTTGATTTCGAACATAACATTAATCTTATCGTACATAAATAAAATAAAGACATGCTCTTCAAAGTAATCTTCCTTCAGAGCAAGTTTCAATTATATATATATTTTTCCCGCTAATTCACATACGATATCCGCTCAGATAATGGAAGATGACGATGACAAATAAGAGGGGTATAGAGGGGAGAAATCCCAGCCTTGTTGATTAATGCGATTCTTATTCAAATTATTTGAGTACGCGGATTTATAAAATTTTGTTCTGGAACGAATCGATTTCGGTCCTAGTTTACTTCCTGGCGCGGTATCATGGTTCTTACAACATGTAGTATTTTATTAATTCGAAGAATGTGTGAGGAAACATAATATGACAGAGTAAGGTAGATATAATAATAATAACATTTATTTATTTACGACTGATGCCATTAAATCAATTAAAAAATTATAGACGAAACCATAATATAATTGTAAATTACAACTGGTAGGTAAGTGTATAATGTAAATATTGCAACACAACCCAACCAAATAAGAGCTGTCAGATCTATTGACAATTATATTAAATTTTAATCAACTTAATTATGTAAAAAAAAAATACAACTTTACTATAAAAACATGTAACATGAACTATAAATAGAAAAATCAACAAATATTAAATTATAAACTTAAGAAATAAATATAACTTTCAAAAATGCAATCAATTTTTAAGACTAAAATAAATACGGTAACAATAACTTAAAATACAATTATAAATTCAACAAATATTAAGTTACCAAACACAATAAATAATTTAACATTCTAAATCTAAAACTTTCAGTAATACGTTTTAAAAATAACTCTTAAATAATAACAATTAATAAAAACTTTGAATAAATAAAAATTACCAACCGAGTTCAAAATTCAGTGTACAAGTTTTGATAATTAAAAAATATTTCTTCTATAAAAACACTTAATACTTTTAACTGATAGATAAATTTAAAAAATCAACAAATGTTAAATTATATAACTCAAATAATAAATTTAACATTCAAAAATAGAGTCCTTATGCAATTCTTTAAAGTAAAATGAATAAGATAATAAAAACAAATTTAAAGCTAAATATTTCAATATTACATTTTAAATCACAACATACATTTATATAGCGCCATTTATTGGACATAGTGTACCGCAACGTGGCTGGAGGGTGGGAGTGTATTGATACAATTACGAAAAATGGGTTGAGATTGTTTGAGCATATAGAGCGAGTGTATGCCGAGAGCTTAGTACGGAAGATACGATGTAGAAGACATGAGGCAGAGGGTCGATCTACCAAATTAATAGATGATACAATACCCTGTTAGTAAGCGCAATAATTGCTGTGCTCGCATGAGGAGATGTATGATTATGAATGAGACAACATATATATGTGAATAACTTAAGATGGGTATGGGCATGTCGAGCAAATAGCAAATAAAGGACTTGTAAAACAAATTTACAGTTCAAATCTAAGTGGTACAGCAGTATGGGAAGACCTATAACAACTTTTTTGCTATCTTATACTACACATGAGACACCATGACACCACCATCCGTCTGGGTCTGTAATGTACTGTACAATTACACATGTGAATACTGTGTAGTAGTAGCAGAGAAGGAAAACCTGGTTATTCAGTCCTAGATACAATACAATATTGTTTGTTGTATTGCGTGTTCTTTCTCTGCTACAGCTACACATCATTTACATGTGAAATTGCGCTGAATGTTACAGACCCAGACGGATGGTGGTGTAGTGCCTCATATGTAGTATAAATAAAATAAAATAAAAAAAACAAAATAACACATTAAAAACATACAGTGGGGAGGGAGCATTGATCGCCTGAAAATTTTGATGATGATGGTGTCGATGTTATCACTGCGGACTCGAAACATCCCCGATTAGCGCGAGAAGCGTGTGGGAGTGATTAAGTAGCCGGAGTGCTGCTGTTGAGCTGTGTTGAAAATTCATGATGAATTAATTCAGATCGATCGTGTGGCATTTTTCTCTGTCAATGTTTTGAGTTGCATGTTAGTATAATATAAATCTTGGCTGTTGGGCCGCAGTTCAGCCATCATTTAATATCCGTGATAGGTATTGTGCGGCCCATTAATCTTCTTTACGCGGCTCATTTTCTCCCGAGAGTCCGCAAAAAAATATTATCTGCTAACAATCTTATAAAGTTCCCATTTCTTTAATAAACCCACTTCCCGCTCCCGTTCGCTCCGCAGCGCGAGTGCGTAGCACGATCGTGTAACGTATACGAATACGCCGGTTCGTATATCTCCGCATTTAACAGTTTACTAAATATTTTAATATAAATAATAGTCCTGCGATGATGTCATGTACCGTATATTGTGAGGGATGTCCCAACAGTAGCGTTTTTTTTTACAATTTTTTTTTTTCAAATGCCGAAATCTTTGTTTAATTTGTTAATTTAACAGTTACCTAACTTAGCCAAGATAAAAAAAAACAACTAAAACGTACTCTATGCAATAAAATCCTGTTTTTCTACTTCGTCACATCCGCATATTTCTTTATTTTATTTATATTATTAATATATAATATAATTTAATATGACAGAAAAATCATATCATGAACAGATAAATTAAAAGCCTACAAAAATACTTATATAAATTAAAATCTAATCGATGGCTTTGTTTGTAGTCGGAATATTCGCAGAGTATGCATGAGGAGATGTATGAATGTGGATGAAGCAAGATATATATCTCAGAATAGAGCTTTATGGCGCTCGATACTCTCTGCCTACTCTTTTGGGGAAACAGCGTGATGTTGTATTGTATATAACTTTAAGTGGCTTGACAGTTGCCTTTGCGTCGCTCAATGTTTTTTATCTGTTATATACTAAACATGAGGCACCACGACACCGCCATCCGTCTGGGCGTGTTACATTCAGTGCAATTGCGCTTGTAAATGCTGTGCAGCAATAGTAGGAAAGAATAAAAACCTGGTTATTCAGTTCTAATCAAGAAACATGGATAAATCCATTTCACGTGGCGTACAATACTGAACGGTGCTCCAGGAAGATACATAATCTACCATCCTTTGTTCACACAAACAAAAACGTATACGCGTTCTTACAACTATAACTATATTCACATTTAAACAGTACACAAATAAAGAAACTTAGAATAAATGGCGTTGAGATGAGATCTGTTTGAGGAATGCGGTAAAACAGTGTATGACAAAGGAATTCAGATATAAGAAAAGAGTGCGAAACGGGTACGAGCGTTATTGATAAAATGAAGAGAAATTTCTTGTGATGGTTTGAGCATGCTGAACGAATGGATACAGAGAGATTGGAAAAGAAAATTTACGATGCGATTGTAGAAGGTATGCGACAGAGGGGCCGCTCAAGGAAGTTGTGGCATGAACAGATTAACCAAATTCTTATCGATGGCTCTGTTCGTAGTCGTTATTATCACAAAGTATGCATGAGGGGATGTATGAGTGTAGATGAGGCAAGAGATGTGTCAGGATATTGTTTTATGCCGCTCGATCCTCTGCCTACCCCTTCGGAGAAACGGCGGGATGCAAATCAAAAGTAACAATCATAAATATTATGAAAGTTGAATGTTTGAGATGGTTTGGACACGTTGAGCGAATGGCGAATAAAATAATCGTAAAACAGATCTACAGTGCGAATATTAGTGGCAGAGCAGCGCGTGGAAGGCCTTGGCAGGAACATGTTCCCAACTTCTTAACGGAGGCAATGTTAGGAGTTACAACAATCGTCGTGTGTGTATAACGAGATGCATGAACGTGGAGGAACCAAGAATATATATGTCGGGATAGAGACAAGTGGCGCTCCATTCGCTCTGCCTATCTCTATAGGAAAATGGTTGATGTTATATATGTATGTATGTATATTTAAGGAATAATAAACCTACTCAATTAGCTTGAAAACTCATTATGAGATGAAAAAAATGTCGATCTGCTCTGCCAATATATTTAATAAGATTCATATATGTTTCATTGAAACGCGCAAAACCGAAATAGAATTTTATCAAAATATTTAATACGAGAGAAGAAACCCTCTTGGAAATGAATTTAATTGCTGATGACTCGTGGTGACTTCGCGTGCCGTACTCCAAGAAAGCTTAGCGACGAATCTTATCGACGGCTGTTTAGAGAGTGATCGGGTACTCAGTAGCACACGTTCTTGAACTATAATATTTTTCAGCGCCTCCCTAGTATAGCACCCGTATGTTTGGGGATAAATGAGTGATCCACCTATAATACACTCGTAATATGTGATGCGATAAGGCGTGATATGTGATGGGATGTGATGTGATGCGATGCGATGCGATGCCCAGCCTGTTGCCCGCAGCGGTCAAGGAGGGAAGCAGCGTTGCGTCATATCCGCCGCGCCAGGTGTATTGGCTATTTTTTGCTTTTATAGTTTTGCAAAACCCTCATCATTCTTTATCGCATTTTCTCCTGAATTCTATTTACCTTTTCCTAGAGATATTTTCTTGGCGGCAGAGTTATGTGAATTTTTATGACGGTATTTCATCAATACCATTGCCTCTAAAGCTTTACGGAGGCAGACGGATCAACACGTTTGATATGTTTTCGAAAGATGGATGAATAATAATAAAAAAAACAGTAAAATGAATAACGTTTTTATCTAACGTAAAGAAAATATCTTCTCACCGGTACTCGATTTGATGCGCCTATAAATATGTAGCTGTTGTATTGTAGGAATATAACTAATCAGAAAGGCGACATCGGATGTCTGTTACTGCTTTGAGACACTTGTATATATTTATTTATTTCGTTGTTACTCTCGTATAGTAATAAACGAGTAATTATTATACCGCAGTACTGGAATTAAGTTTAGATCGCTATAAAATGACGTTATCATATTTGTATAGTCCCTAATTCGGCGGTGCGAGCGCCAGTGCCAGTGCCAGCGACCGAGTGAGCCGAACGCTCGTCACGATTTATTACATTTCATGTAGCTGCTCGCACGGACGGTTTTAAATATTCGGATTTCGAGCGGAAAGGGGGATGGTTCGAATTAAACAATCTCTCATTCGTAATGAAATCTGGGAGTCCGTTACCTCGCAACTTTCCGTCACTGATAAAATTTCGTTTCCCACCGAAATGTCAAATCCTCCCGCTCAGAATGCTGAAAAAGTTTCCGCTGGCGAAACTTTTTATTTGTTCCGCCAGGTGCGGCCAGAGGTAGAGGCGACGGGCGCCGCCGCCCGACATCTCGCGGCTCGGGCGGCGCGGCGGGTCGAGGTGATCTCGGCTCCCCCGCATCTCGCGTCCCGGTCCCGATCCCGGTCCCGTCAGATAAACGCGGACGCTTTTTATTACCGATCTGGAACGGTAAATGAACCCGCTCGCCCACCGGTGTCACCGGCCGACGTGTCCCTCCTGCTACCCTAATGAGGCCGATTTCGATTCGGCCGGCGTAAATTTCGCCGCACCGCTTTAAACGATTCTGCCCGTTCCCTTACCTGCGCCCTAGCCGGTGTCTCACTATTTCTCTACCCGGCAGCTCGACACCTCGCCACCGCGCTACCTCGCCGCTTCACTATCCGGCTCCCGCACACAGATGGCGACCGCGAGGTTCTCTTTTATTCGGCGGAAATCACACGCGGAACAATGGCCGCACTACAATTGAATAGCTAAGCCTGAGAAAAGGTCGTGCGCTATTATTACACTGGATTGTATGCCCGATACGTGCCGTAGGTGTCGGTCCCGGCCCAGCCCGGCCAGGCCAGGCCGGGCCGGGCTCACTAGAGAGCTCGGAGTGTCGGGGTACCGGGATACCGGAATACCGGGAGCACATTAGTTTATCTCGCCGAAAGCTCCCTTTTCTATACAATGCGTCAATTGTTTCTCAACGCTGATTTGTTGCTTTACATTTATTCATTTCGGAGAGAGTTATTTAGATTATTTTTTCCATTTAACCCCTAACATAACCCTCGGCCCTACAACGGATGTTGTAATAGAGAACGAGTTCATAATTAGTTTTCTTGTGTATTTAGTCCGAATCGGAATGCATATACCTACACATATCGTAATATAATATTATTAAACATACGACAGCTTTTATACGGACCTTCAACAACGACGGTTTTATACAATGGAACCGCAAATCATTTATGGATATATACATAAATATTTTACCTAAATTCTGAAATATTTATTTCACGCTGTCTATGTGATTTTATGTCTGGGCGAGTTAATGTCTGTATCACTCTTACAGGATATAAATCCATCTGAAGGACACCTTTATTGAACACTCGTATTAAACTACTGCAGGGCTCGTGGGTTTGCTTCATAGTACACGTACATGGGCTTCATATGTATATTATACGTGTTCAGTGTTATTTTCGCTGTCGACTACATTAGTGAATCTATTCATTTTAAGCTTTTTCTAATAATCGATGAAATAATTTGAGCGTTAAAATCGAATTCTATTTCATAAAAGAATATTTTTGTTGTTTTTTTTTTCAGATTATGTCCCTCATCGACTCTTTTTTATAAAACTAAATGTTATATTCAATGTAGGTGTTCGTAAGAAAATATTTCCATCTCATAACTAGTAAACAGTTTGTGTTATATCTCATTTATTTGTTTTTTAATACACGCTTTATGTACAGATCATAAAGTAAATGAATATACACTGTCTAACCTATTGTATATTGGTGCTGTATATAGACTAGCCCCGAGCATTTAACGCCTCGTTATCGGAAGAATTATATGTACTTTTGTTCCGTGTAATATCGTTGTACACTCTTCTATTATATAAATTCTGTTAAATATTTCGTCGATTCCTCAACGGCAAAATAGGCGTGTATGGCGTAATAGGCGAACGGAAGTTTCGTACTTATTATTGGAGCTAGGCATAAGGCAGAGGTAGGGCGGCGCTCCATCTGTAACAGCTGTGTCCCCCTGCTGGCGAGGCCGAGGCCGGGGCTCGGTAGCGGGCTCAGGCTCGGGCTCGGTTAATATTTAGAGTTACATACGATAACTTTTGAATATAAATGTTTCACTCACCTGGATTAATAACTCGGGCAGGTTAAATTTACCCGTTTACCCGACAACCGCTTTATAAATAAACCCCGAGCTCCTCGGATCCACGAGGAATCGGTCACAGCATCGAAACGGAATTTAAATTCGTCTATTAAGATTCTATGAGCGCGGTGAGCGAAACGAGTAAATTTCTCAGTACATCCGCCCATCCGCCCATCCGTCCGCCCTTCCACCCTCGCGCGGCCCTCCCGCTCGGGACGGCGGCGCATCAGCGCATCAGCACATCTGCACATAATGACTGCAGAAAATCCTTGCCGCATGTTTCGCATTTCATTCTCATTTTGTGCAGTTTGCTTTCAATTACATCGGCGTTTGCGAAACTCTGTTAACTCATTTTATTCATCGTAAACGCGGAATCGCACAAGTCTGCTACCGATTTAATACTCCGGGCTTTTTAATTCCCCGATAGGGGTGTGCTCGCATATCAAAACTTTTATTAAATCATCGTTAAATTTAAAAGCTCTTCCTAATTAGTGTTTTTTTCGGTGTATCGGTGAATACGTGGATATAGTGTATTCAAAACTCTCTCCCTTAAATCCCATTTAGATGAAATGAATGATGGGTGTTTCTCTATTTAATGGATTCCATTGTCGTCTAATGCGTTGTAACACATTATCCCTCGAAATAAACTTTTGGCTTTCTTTCGTTTCAAAATGTCGGCTTCCCAAAAGTACATTAGAAGCGAAGCCTCCATTTGATAATTAAATACGCTCACACGTGTCTGCATTCCATTTATTGTCTACGCTATGTGGAATAACCCCAGCGGCATTAGTTTTTCACGTGATTGATCACCTTTGTATTTTTTCTTTAAAAATGTCATTTGCCCACATATATTTGACGGATACGGATATGTCTGTTTCTTACTTCAATGTTTTCTTTCCTTTTTACTTAGGAATATCATTAATAGTCAATTTATTATCTTAAACTGCTATTATTGATACGAATGTCATATTTCTTTTTATAAATGATTATAACC
The DNA here is from genome assembly GCA_026537445.1 of Silvatares holzenthali. Taxonomy (NCBI): domain Eukaryota; kingdom Metazoa; phylum Arthropoda; class Insecta; order Trichoptera; family Pisuliidae; genus Silvatares; species Silvatares holzenthali. Next base: position 9,916 of record JAPMAF010001356.1, read on the forward strand.
GTCGGTTTACAGTAGTTATTTTCGATATCCATTTTCACGTATTGTCAATATTACTATTCGGAAGTTATGATCGTTTACAGCGATAATGCCTACGTTTTTCATTTATTCCGTTGATTGGTGTTTGTTTTGTTTTCGTTAATTCATTACCTAAAAACATTATTGATTTAATCGATATGTACAATATTTTTTATATTAATGTTGTCGAATAGGGTATGGAAACGGAATCGACGTGACAACTAGTGTTTGAGAAGAGAGAAACATTTTGAACTCAATGATGGGTACAAAAAGAAGACAATGTGTTGTGAATAAGTTCCTAAATTGAAAAATGATAAGAACGATACGTATTTGGAATCCTGTGTTCAAAAAATATAAAGAACGTAGACAGAAAACATGGATTTCGGATGAGAAATGTCTTAATACGTCGTGTGATTACAATCATGACAAAAAAATTCGCAAACGATTAAAGGTGTCAATTATGGCCGCAACAGAGTTCTAACGTAGCACATCGCATCACGGTAACTCGGCAAGTGATAATAGTTCGTCGTTCTTGTGTTATGGAATACTATAGAATGTTATGGAATGGTGGGAAAAACAAATCGCCACAAAGTGAATCAGTCTGTTCTAATAATCTTACGAGAAAAACTTTGTCAATTGCACTCGAAATTTATTAGGGAATACGTGTTGTGATAACAATTTTCTGTCGATGGCACGAGTAGCCCATTGTTTTTATTAATGTCAAAAGTGTTAAAAAAATCGCTGTTTTCCTTCATTCGTATTTAAACGAGTAGATGTGTTTTTAAAATAATATAAATGTTGAATTCTTATTCCATATCTGTGATATTATCGTGTCTGTGTTTAATGTTAATTTAATTAAAAGGATTCCCCATTTTTGGGATCCTTATCTATAGTGTCTAATCGAACAGTCTACGGCGCTACTGTGCTACCGTGCGACATATCGAATGAGAATTCAGCGATTTCGCAAATAACAATGAGTATTTGAACAATCCGATCTTATCCTGACATCCCCGATTTCCCATTCCAAGAATGATCCTCAGCGGCCGCCGCGTCACAGGTGACGCGTGAAGCACGTAAGTAGCTCCCATCCTGCGCCCGCGCGGTCCCGGTCCCGGTCCCGGTCCCGCAGCTGGGGCTCCGCAGCCTTCGCAGCCTCCTGCGCGGTCCCACTCGACCACTTTTATGTCTCGCCTGGTGGTTTTATGTTATTATCACTGTACATTTTTGTCCACTTTCGCCTCTCTCGGCGGAACACAGGCGCAGGCACAGGCACAGGCACAGGCGTAGGGCGCGGGGGAGACCGTTCACCTGAGGCCGCGCCGGTAAA
>JAPMAF010001357.1:0-11255 GCA_026537445.1 Silvatares holzenthali
TACTATAATAATATACATTATTTGAATTTTAGTGTGCTCTTAGAAACCTAATTTGCTCATGCTAACTAATTCAATTTAGATAACTTTGCTCAAAATCTTTAACATTTCCGAATAAAATATTATTCCTGATCCCTTTGGGAATATTATTATGCAATTTTCCAATACGCATTTTTATAACTAAAGGGCTGAAAGCACTCTTTGGTTGAATTAAATAAGGTTACATAAATCAATAAAAAAATGTACTGAGTCTGATAAAGAACGCCAAAAAAAAATTCGGAATGGCTATTTTGTTAGTAAGTTTTAAATATGTAATTTGCTGAAATTGAGTCAATATTTCTTCTTCTATGAATTACTTTATTTGCAGATTTACTACATTGAAGACGTAGCTCCGTACATCACTTAGTATATTTATGCTAATTGTGATAAATGTCCGGTAATCGCAGAATTTTCACAATTTTACTTAAATACTCTAGGTTGTTTCACATTACAGTGCCTCACGATTTCAATGTAAATAAGAAAACCTCCAACGAAATTTCCTTTACTATTTTTTGTAGGCATTCCCTACAACTTTGTTAAAACCAGGTTAGATATCTCAGTGGGAGTGGACCGAGAGATAGAGGAAGGAATATCTCGCAGAGGGATATCATTGACTCATTTAATTTACAAAAGGAATGATTAATCAGCTAGGAAACCTCACCCTTCGCCCTGTTGACTTTGAACAAAGATCTCAGGCCGACATTCTCAGGTGGTGCGTGGAATAATTAATTCGGGTTACCTGGCCCCTACTATTATACTCGTACTAGATATACTCTCTACTTTACTGAATCATCCCTATCTCTTCTGTTCCTATCTGCACAGCCAGAGGCGCCGTTTGTATTGTGCGATGGAGCGCAAACACAAATATATTTGTTAAATAATTACAAGTGGTTAGTAGAAATTTCTTGAACACATAACTTCGAAACGGTGGTTTTTAACTCCAACTTAATTTACTAAAAAATATCTCTTGAAGTTTCCATTCTTGCATAACTTTATTGTCTATCAATCGTTAACTATATTTTTCCTGTGCATCACACATAACTCAGTCATATTGGAGTGTGTTGGTCTCTCACGCCCGAATTAATTACTTGCGTGCACGTCCCCACAAATCCTTCTACATTCCTCTTGCCAGAACCAACGTAGCCAGTCAGCTGCCTGTAGCAAGAGTTCTGAGACTACTCAATGAGCTGCCGAGAGAAATCGATATTTTCCAGTTGTCCTTACCCTAACTGGTTAATCAAATGGTCTATTTACATTAGTATTTCTAGTAATCTCTATGTCTTAATTTGTTGTCATTTCTTTCCATTTTTTTAATTTGTTTGTTTTGTTATCATATTACGTTTATACTTTATTTTACAACTGTTCCCTTCTTTTTTATATTGGTATACACTGTAATAAATAAATCAAGAGTCAGGGTATTAATATCGTCCCATATTCAGTCACTGTCTAAAGGTGTGCACTTAAAAAAAATCACATCCCGATACCTCACAGGGTTTCTTCTGTTGTATAATTAACGAGAGTAGTGCGTGCTTGTCATTTCTAAATAAGAAGCTGAAGGAGAGAAGAATATTTTTTAAGTCTGTGTTAAATTTTCTGTGCTTATCCAGAGTAGACATTTATTATTACGATATTATATCATAAAGCTAGGTCTCGGTAACTTATATTATTCTTGAAATTGACTCATTTTTAAGTCCACGCTTGCCCCCAGTACACTGAAAATATTATACGATTTGCCAATAAACACCAAATCATTAATACATAGAAACAAACTCATCTGAACGGTCCTTTTTGTTACTTTATTTCTAGTTCAAAAGTTCTTATCCAAGTTAATTTTTAACTCCTTATCCAAGTTAAAATTTAACTTGGATAAGGAGGAACAAATAAAGGATTACCTCGCATGCGTTTACCATATGCAATGTGCTAACCTACTTGATCGTGCATAAGCGAATAAAATAACATTTAGAATAAATGTTTCCTTTTAATTTTACTGGAATATTTTGCTTTTTTTATATTGTCGTTTCCTTCTTAATTTCTACGGAATCGCATTTACCTTTCATTTGATGTTTTCATTATAATGCCTTATCTTGGTATATAAAATTGCTAATGTAATCAGTGTAAGGATTATAACTTTCATCCTAGCCACCACTGGGCCATAGGCACTGCCACTGGCACTATCTCCTCTGCCTAGTGCCGGGTCTAATAGACAAAGAATACGCACTCATTGTTACAAGTTTTATCTCTTAGCTTTAATTAATAAAGTTACACTCTAACGATCGATCAGAGAAACTTTCTATTGTTCGGTGTGAATATTGAAGGCTTCTATTGTGTATTATTGCGGCCAATAAAATGATTCTGGGAAAGAAACCATTAATAATTATTAAATTAAAAAATAACGTAGCGAATTAAATAGTTAGTTGGGATAAATATATTCTAATTAGTATTTTTCTACTATCTACGTTTAATTACATACAAATTGCATTCCCTTTACTAAATTTACAATACGATATAATTTTTAACAACATAAACGGTTAAGTCGGCCTGGTGATTAAGACACTTGACTAAAATACTGGAGGAATGCCGGAAGTCGCGGGCTTGAATCCCGCCGGAGTGAAAAAAATTACGTAAAATGCATTTTTCGATTCAGATTTTGAAAAAATATGTGTATATTATAAAATAAAGCAGCAAAAAATGAATTAAAAAATTTATTTTCACTTTGGACTGGAAAAGAGTGGTAGATCTTGTATCGGCGTAAAGCGATACCACCGTTCAGTATTGTAAGTCATGTAAAACGGATTTATCCATGTTTCGAGGCTAAAACTGAATAACAGGTTTTTAATCTCTCCTCCGATTGCTATACAGCATTTACATGCGATCCAGACGGATAGTGATGTCATGGTGTCTCATGTGTAGTATAAGATAAAAAATACACAATCACGTCACTTCCTCAAAGTAGTAGTCAGAGAGGATTGAGCGCCACACCATTAACCTGAATGATAGTCTTCTTCCTTATCAACGTTTAACAAAAATACTTTTTATTTTGTGACTTGGTTCTCATACGTCACTTACATTCTTCAAAATAACTTTATTACATATGGTGTCAAATTCAAGGGAACTACGCTATACGTAATATCGGTTAAAAGTAGATATTTTCGTATATGTTTATACCACATGATACTATATAAGGAATACGGGGTCAGTGCAGATGGTGTATAATGTATAGATAAAAATGTGAAATATAACATCCAAGTATGGGAATTCTCCCGGTACAAAAATAATAACATCACCAGTTATGGGGTCTCTCCCACATTTATCAAGGAATACCATAGAAAAGAATATTTTTCTAGCTCTGAGAGAAAATAATCGAGAAGCTAGCTGTGGTCATTACATAAGGCGCCGTGAAAATCTGACATCATAGGAATCGATTGCACGTGATACGTATGGGGCTGGCAAGAAAACGTACGTGAAAATCGTTTTGCAGGAATTGAAAATCGATGTTTTGGTACGGTATCCTTCCATTGCGTTATTGCATCTTGAATAAGAATGGACGTGAGTATGTAGCTCTAAGTGATTTTTCGCGTATATTGGAGACGGAAAAGTTTGCACTTTATTATCCCGTCGATTTATTATAAGCATGCTCCAGGTTATTGGTTTATTTACTGCCAACACTCCCGTTCTCCTACGAGGACTAATTCAAACACCTAAACCAACATGAGTGAGATAATTCGTTTATCTGTTTCCATTAAATACCATTTCACTTCATCACAACTCATTTCACATACTAGATCCTGTGCAGTCAATCAGTTTACTTTGATAACTCTTCTCTCGTTTTAGATCCTGACATAATTTACACATAGCTTTATGCACACTATTCGAAACCTTTACCATTTACTCTTTTTTTGTCTAAATATTATATCTATTAGCTTTTGTATTTTCTTTACTATTATTATTTTATACGTCTTCTCTACTTCGATATTATTTTATCCTTCTTCTCTATTGTCAGTACTAATTCTTTTCTACTAGTTTTACTTAATACTTCTCACATTGTTTATTCTTCTTATTTTCTTTTATCTTATTTGTTTTATATGCTAAATGCGGAAAGTTGTAATTAGCCTCAATATTTTTTTATACTTTTTATTACCTATTTTTTAGCTGTGAGTTTTCCAAATACTAATAAACATTCCATTGTGTTATTTTTTGAAGAAAAGTTATAGTGTCAGTAGTTTCAAAATCCATCTTCTATATACAAGGCTTCACCGGAGTAAGTCAATAGTGTCCGAAAATACTATGTGTAAATTGTAAATGTTAACGATAGGGCGGCGATAATTTGCGTGGAAGGAGACATTTGAAAATCTGTTGATACAGGGACGACTGGCATTTGCGTATTGAATGGCTTCACAACTTAACAACAAACACGGTAGCCTCTCAGGCATCAGCGATGTCAGTACTTGATATTTCATAAATATATCTATACTAGAATAAACAGATCATTCATAAAGACTCTATAGGTACTATTTCGAAATGTGTTCCCAGGGACTAGTAGCGCTGATTCCTCTGGCTGCTGCTTTTGGTAGAGCTACTAGACATGGCATATCGCATCATCGATTTGCGGTGGATATATCCCGAGTAAGAACTAACAGGCTGTCTAAATCTTTTACGAACAAGTCTGCTCGACTGTAGAATGACTTCTGTGTCTCCGATTAAAACTTGGGTCCATTCAAGCCTTGTGTCAACTTCTTATCTTTACAATAACACACTTGCATAGGATCATTTGATATGATTGATCCACCCTAGTAGAATTCCTGTACAGATCCTCACTTAAAAAAATCATGAGAGCAATATCATTTTTTAAATAGTTGGCATTTAATACTCTGAGGTGGATATCAATCTCAACTACGAGTCGCACTTAGGATTAAAATATTTTTATAATGAGTGCATACTAAAAAATTCTTCCGAATTTCTCCGGATCATTGCCATTTGCCATTATCAGCTACACTGTATCTTTACACCAACAGCAAACTAATAGCAGCCAAAAATACTATGATAAAATAGTATCATAACAGTACTCAAATGACAAGAATGCTTGCTGACTGAAGCCAAACGCCTCTGAATAATGCGTTGCAGTTGAATAAACACCAGTTGCAGTTGCAGTTGTCTGCACTACTCATCGAAACTTCCACGCTTATAATATAATACATATAATACTTCATCAATGTCTATCAAATATTTAAGTAAAACAGTACAGCGCTCTTGAGGGGATTTTTCACGCAAAATAAATAAATAATAGAGGGTCAAAAGCTATACTCCTGAGAAAAGTATTTGAAACGTGTGCAACCGCTAGAAATCAAATTCAAATACTGTAATGTGTCAGCCTAATAACTGCACTAAGAGTAATATATTTTAATTATAAAACTCAAAAATTGTTTAATGTACAATAAGCATGAATTGGTTTCGGCTCAAAACACACTGTAGGTTTTGCGCCAGGTATTTGGCGGTTTAGCGACGTCGAATTGTTAAAATTTCCTTTGGAAATTAATACCCGTATTTAACATAATCCAAGCCAATATTTATCGATTGCCAAAAAGGTATTCAAATTATTCGAAGCAGAATCAAAGTCTCTGAAAGTAGGTGAAATTAATTTCGAATTATATACACTTATTTACACGTGCCTAATTAATACACTGTTATTCCGGACTCATGAGTACCTTTCCACCGAATTATTATTCATTGGATGAAGAACTCGTACTTCCTTAGGCTCTAATTTATTCGACTCGATAGAGTGTATACAGTTATAAAATAAACTGGTAATATAGTAATAATAATTAAGTAATCTGGCAGCACTCGTTGGTACTTGTTTTGTAAATTTTGACAGTAGCAATTTGTAAGGAAAACGATTATATTCAATTCTGATCAATTTTGTTCACAGTGTAATTCGTGTATTAGTAACTGTGTACGCATGAAATTATCTCGGCTGGAATGTAATTCATTTTAGTGTAAGTCGTCATTTACATTTCTGCAATATTTTAAGTGAGTTTTAATGAACTAACAAGTAGTGTTGTTCATTTATCTACGGTAACCATGGTGATCAAATTTAGTATATTTGTACATTCATAGCTTCCTTAATGTGATATTAAGGTGAAAATAGCGCTATAAGTTATTTATGTTACTAATAGTTCTGTGTTATAGCTTTAACAATTATTATGCGTTATGTGTTTTTAAATTTTAATTTACACTATTTGGTGCATAAAATGAAGAGAGAAGGAATACTCTGATGATAACAATTACCCAGGCTTTCCAAAATGAAGGTGAGTGTGAGATTGACCACCTTATTTTATTGAAAAACTGTCAGGGAAAATCATGGTAAGACGATCTCGCTCGCGTAATTATACAACAATAATCACATGAAACAACAAAATTGATAAACAAACCAGAATCCTAAATAATAGCCTCCCAAAACAATTCAACTCAAAAACAAATAAACTTTCAACTAATCGATGACTACTTACCTGAGATCCAACTGAACCAAAGAAAACGATAACTATACGGAAATCAAACGATGGATAGTAACAGGAAACAAAATATTTATATTCTCTCCCAGTGTTTAAATAAAGCTGTACCCACAGGAAAACTAAAATCACTTTCTACAAAACAATAATTGCAACGATGGTGACGTACGAGTGTGAGGTGTGGACGATGACGACAAAGTTCGCAGAAATGCTAAACACGTTTGAGAGAAAAGTGTTGCGGAACATTCTGGGGCCCGTGAACGATGGAGCTTGGAGCGTAAAGCCTGGAGAATAAGAAACAATGAGTAGCTATATAACATGTATAAGGCTTTATGCACATACTAGACTAAGAAGATTGACGCTAAACGTGTGCAGAAAATGTCATTGGCTCGGGTACCGAAGAGGATCCTTGAGGTCACCCGGAAGGAGAAAGGTTATTAGTAGGCTTTCTTACAACTCCGATGGGAGGATGAGGTGATGGTATAAAAAAAGATAGTACACAAGTACAGGTGACAGATTGGAAAGCTGCAGCAGTAGACAAAAGGCGACGGAGGCAAGGACTGATTGAGGCCAAGGTTCGTTATAAGCTATGGAGCCATGAAAAAAACTACATGAAACATTCTATGAAGGTTAACTGTAGACAGAGCGGAGTGGATAGAATTACAGAGATCAGTCCAGCTCATTCAGAGCTGTCGTACAATATATTTATCTGTCCAAGAAAGCGTTTGCTTTCTTGGATCATGGAGATCATGGAGACGTATCTTTGGGGCTACATTGCGTTATGTAAAACCGGAGCAAACTATTTCTGTAGCTTTTGCAATTCAATATTTAACCCTAAGAACTTGGGAAAAAGAAATATAAAAAGAAAAACAGCAGCCGAGTGATGGAAGATAACTAGATTACTTTTTGCCCAAATTTAAAAGTTTACTCTTTTTCACCAATTCGGGCATGAAAACAAATAACTAAAACCTTAAGTGTATTTTTTTGCTAGCGTCAAATAAATAAGACCACTAAATAAAAAGCAAAATTAATGGTATACAATAATCATACATATATTGCCCTGTAAGGAATTAAACTTAAGCACACATTGTTGAGATTATGAAAATATTCAACTGTGTTTTTGTATAAACAAATGTTGTATAAATATATGTTGGATTATAAAATCCAACATATTAATATAATCATTACAATGCTGTTACGATAACCTAAAATAACCAAAGCACTGAAAACAGAATTATCTTGTCACTTTGGAAATTTAAAGTGGCCAGGTTTTAAATTTAAATCTTAACAAAGGTCTCAATTGTAAAACTACTAAAGCAGGAGTAGGAAAGATTTTACGTCGGAAAGCCGCGTTAATCTGCGCTCTGATAAGGCCGCTCTTAAGAAACTTCAAAAAGATATATTTAGAATGTACATTACTTTGAGATCGTAACTACTGTTTACTTACTAATAATTTAATAAATTATATTTTGTAAGTATATTTTTATTTTAATGTCATTGTTTTGTATGAATTGTTAGCAAGCGTTTGATTTGTATCAGATATACTCAGGCGAAAATGAGTCAAATGCAGGTGCAGTGCCTATAACAATGCATAGGACTATATTCAGACTTCAACCTTACTGCAGTGCCTTTGAGATGTTTCAAATTAACGGATACCGGGATACTGGGAACTAATGACAAAAAAAGTCTCAAAGAATACGGCAGAGATTCCAAAAAAAAGCCATCAGCGGATTTCTCGATTGGTTACCATCACCTTTGATACTGCACTGGGCAATCAAACTAGAGCCGTACCTCTACAGTAAGATAATTTGATATATTCATTTATTTTATGCATATGGACAATATAATAACGATTCGGATACGCGATTCACTAAGTGAAACAACATTTGTGTCGAAGTGGGCCATAAATTGTAAAGAAAAATGTTTAAACAATAGGAATATAAATAAAAGAAATGTTTTATGGAAATGTTTTCACCAATGTTCTAATCTGCGATAAGAGTTAGGAACAGCGTTCGAAATATTTCGTCATTTAATGTCGTTTTGTACTTCTGGAATATCGATTTTTTTATTCGTAGTATTTTGAGAATTCTATTTATTTTATTTTTTATTTTATATAGCATGAAGGAATTTTTATCGGTTTCACCACATATAAGACACTGACGAGGCAGGTCTTAAACACCAGGCGGTGCTATGTGGGCGTTACTAAGAGAAAAATAATTTATTAAATCAACTCTTGAAGAGACCCTTAAGATCTATAGGAAGGAGGAAACACAGTGGCCGGTAATGTGCTCCGCAGTCGCGCAGACTCGCACAAGAAGAGCAAGCAAACCTGCTAGTCCTCACACAACGCAAGTCAACTGCATTCGAATGCTGGGAGAGAGCGTGTCATGTCGCCCTACCAAAGATGGTGGGTGGAGGAATCAATGACCCCAACACTTGAGAACATCTACCAAGTCCCAACGTATCCTCTAGTAGTATTGATTTGGATAAGGTATGAGAATGTAGATTTACAACAATAAGTAATTAAAAATAAAAAAAATGTCAAGAAAATTTATATTAATGAAAAGTATTAATGAAATGAATCAGATTATTTTAACTGGTAAATAACAATAAATCACTAAAAATCAGAATGATCTTTTAAGCTGATTTTAAACATAAATTATAATATTTAATTTGCGCTTCTTATGGAAGATTATTCATATAAAATTGTATTGAAGACCCTATTAATAAAAAAAACTTAGAAAATATGAAACAGTGCGAGACATGTGCCGTGTATAGTTCTTACGGTGTACGGAGCGGAAATCGAGATTTTAAATTTAAACCTACATTGTTGCATAAATTCTTTTATATCGTAACGGAAAAATATTATTCGTTGGTAGAAAATCGCATTTTAACTTCGCTTGCAGTAGCGACTGACTGCATTGGCATTGAGTGTTTTCACTTTGAATGCAAAACTACAAAGAACTTTCACTCGCATTAATATGTTTTGCAAAGCGAGCCGTTTACTCCAACAGTCATTATATTTTGCTCATTCGTTCGTACACGTGCAGCACAGTACAATGTTAGTTGTAAAATTTTCTATTCAAACAAAAGCAAACACGTTATGACTGAGAAAATTGTTGTTCTTATTAATGTTGAAATTATTACACGTCATAAATTATATTTTTTTTGTTAATTTAATAGCTAATAGGTTTAATAAATAATTTTGTTTTTAACTTCTTTTACTTTATGGTTCAACGTTTTTAATAAAATTCTATTTATTTTCTTTGTAACTATTAGATATTTATTTTGATCAATAAAGGTGAGGATTACCATAATAAAAAAATATGTGAAGTTTGGTAGTCATCTTTGTTCCGGAGCTCCCAAGTATCTAAATAATCTTTTAGATTGCGTGCAGAGGTGTACGGTTTGTTTAATAAATAATCCGGCACTTACTGCTGGCCTTCAACCGTTAGAGCACAGAAGAAAGGTCGGTGTAATCTGCTTGCTTTACCGATATTTTCATGGAAGATGCTCTCGGGAACTGGCTACGCGTTTTGCGAACACCTGTAATCACTTCACAGTTGATATTGAGTGCATGAGAACTAATAGATTCTGTAAGTCTATCTTGTGTAAGACGGCCCGGCTGTGGAATGACCTTCCGTCGCGTGTGTTTCCTTCTACCTATAACATGGGCCTCTTCAAGTCCCGCGTTAATTCTACCCTATGCCTAAGCCTTCTTCATCGCATAAGGTGTCTTATGAAGTTTCTTTAAAAAAATGTCACAATAAAATGCGTATTTATAAACTAATAAAATGCAGTGCTTTTTGATTTAAAACGGTTGTGCATTTTTATAAATGTTTAATCGTGTTTTAAAGTTGAGCAAATGCATCATTGATTATTCATACGAGAGCTGATAAATTGCAATTGCTGGATCTATGTCGACTATGTAAATATCCGCTCACAGGGCATGGATACTGATGAACTAATGACTAGCTGCAATGGAGAGCTTTCGATGGCAGCTCTTTTGTGAATTTATTTCGTAGACAAAGCACTTTTTGAACATTTAACGTTCAATATAAATCCAACTATGCGATTTGCACAAAATGCTCCATTACGGTATATTTTTAACATTTCAGTTTCCTCCACGTACATTTGTCGAGGCTGGTATTTGAATTTTTCAGTAATTGCATGAATTTTGTCCATTGGCATAATGTATGATGACTAGGATGCTTTACTGAAGTATTGGAATAGCGCTGAAGGTTTCTCGTGAATTTGCTGCCAAGATAAGTTATTATGTATTCCTCGGTTACGTAACTTTAACTTATTTCTCCCAAAGCGGCATAGCGATAACATTGCTCAAAATAACCCCGTGAACTGTATGTGTCGTTTCTATAATAATTTATGCCTTCTACAAGTATTAATAACATGGATAATTTATATAGCGCCGTTTTCGTGAGAATATCACCTCAAGGGTACCGGGTTTGGATGTTTTTTGATCATCATATATATCCTTCAAACCTTCAGCTTACATAAATTGATGAAGCAATACAATTCACATATATTTTATTCAATCTCCAGGTAAAGCTAAATCTGCCCGAGTTTCGGACCATGACTGCCACTTCCCACTTCGCGGTGCGGACCAGATAAAGTGTATCTAGTTTATTTTGTCTTGTCTTTGTTATTTTCCTTTTGCTCGTAACAAAACTAATTTGTTTATAATTTTTATTTTTTAAT
>JAPMAF010001358.1:0-11253 GCA_026537445.1 Silvatares holzenthali
TGATGGTTTGAGGGGGATATTTGTGTATTAAATGTATAAGAGTATTATTTAAAATAACATCCATATTCTATCATTGGTCATGTAGCGCTAGATTAAAATTCACAAATGTAAAAATAGTTAACAAGGAATGAAATTAATGCTAGACTTTTTCAACACTATTTCCTTGGCGTTTCTATCATCGTCGGACAAATTATAATTAATCAAAAGAGAGAGGCTTTTGTTTGAAACATATTCTTATAATACACAACAAACATTAAAAGATTCATAAAAGAGATTATTTCGAGTGCAATTAAAAAGATTTTCAAAATCAAAGATTAAACACATATCACCGAGAAACCCCAGGAACAGAAGGATTCGGGAACTAGTGATTATTCATATAATAACAAAGATTAATATACTTAGTAATTAATGAATAGCAGCCCATTGAAACGTTGATTCAACTCTTAAACTCGATTCTACGAATGAACGAGCAGATGGAAACAGAGAGCGACTCCGTTTACAGCAAAATAATGATCCATCAATTTAGTTGTGCGGTTCTGCTACTTCAGTCCTATGGACCGAGTTATTTGTTCATACAGAGTCCAGGCCATGGCCGTCATGAGCGTACGGCGAAGCATCCTCGGCACGACACCGTGGAGGTATCCCGAGGCCCCGTGGTTCTGTTGGATGTACAAAATGGCACTCAGAATGGTTGGGAACTTATCCGGATAGAGTTGCATTCGAGTTTTTATTACGTCTGCAGGGTTCGTGACAACCGAAGAGAGAATGCCAGCAACCACACCGCAAGAGAAGTGCAAGATGCTCGCCTGTGTTGGAGACTGCAACCAATCTGTAAAGAATAATGATTCCTTAGATAAATATTGTGCAAATAATAATAATATATATTAATTTTACTGCAAATTAATTTTTTTTATAACAAATGCAAGAATCATACTCTTGGTCTTCACTTGCGAATCTTACACGGTTAATGCAGTAGAGAAGTATTTGGAAAGGTAGTCTAAGCAGTAAGACAACATTGATGTAATTTTAAAATGTTGAGCGGATAAGAATAAAAGAATAGTAAAATAGATGTGTACAGAAAGGCTATGCGAAGGAGAACCTGGCAGGAGAAAATTTCTCGACTTCTTAGCAAAGATGAAACTTACCTTTTGGTATTGCCTGTTTTCCTTTGGTATAGAACATCAAGTACAGTCCTGAGAAAGGAGCGTCTCTGGCAAGAGTAGCTCCTAGACCGCAATAGAGTCCTCTGATGCCTTCCGTCTTGCGAATAGAGCGCAGCGCTCCAAACACACTATTGTAACTATACATTCCCGACTCGAATCTAAAACAACCATAGAAAATTTAATATGAGACTTATTTAATTTAATATAAGAAAATTTAATAAGAGAAATATTTTAATATGAGAACAATAGCTTAATCTCAAATTTAAGGATTAATTTCGTCACATGTACGATAAGTTATATAAAATTTTGCAACAAAGATAAAATGAGTGACGTGACATACATGATAAAATTTTAATTAAATAAATTTATCAGAGATTAATACGGATTATTTTGATCGAACAACAAATATAGAAATCTATTGTAAACATATTTTACCTAGTTTTTACGACTGTGACCGGGTTGAGGACGATGCCTGTGAAACTCCTTGCCATAATACCGAGTCCCACAGCCTGCAGAGCGCCCAGCTCTTCTATTCCCTGCACTTCCATCACTTTTCCTTTCAGCCAGTGAAGAGATGAGAAGTACAGCCCAACTCCGGGGACGCTTCGAGTGATAGACTAAAATAATGAAAAACCATTGTTATTGCTAAGTGAATATTGATTAAAGTAACTGCTCATTCAAATGAAACATATCTCTTATTCTTGCAAGGATTTCAAGTTTATTTTATTTATTTATTTGACAGTACGATGTACCAAATATAATGAACAATTGAAGAAAGAAACTTGAAAACAACAAATAATGAAATAAATAAAAAAAAAATAACAAGAAAAAAGGAACAGTAAATAAAAGTTAAAATAAGAATAAAACAATGAAAAACGAATGGAAGGTAGGTAGGAGTAAAAAGAAAGAGACGGTTATCAAGGGATAGGGACAAAGGAGTAAGGATTTATGATGTTACGGAGAGGTGCAGTGATTCCTAAAATGTGATAGTGGGCCGTGAAAGGTGTTATTAAATGGTTCAAATGTTATATCTCTTCTTAAGTGCTATATCTGATTGTGGACATATAGTCTACTTAACAAGTGTTACTCGGTATGGTGAACTTATTAGGGAAAAACAGTGCAGTAGTTTCATATTTACCTTCTGCACTGCAGTAAACAACCAGCATATGCAATTTAAGAAAATCAATGACTGCAGCTGATATCATCACACACTAAGTTCTGGTATTAAGACAAATCATTCTCTATATAGAAATACTCGCAGGGACAATTGGAGCTCCCACACTTCGAAAAGATGCATTCAGAATATCTCCACTTGTATTTGGATACCGTTTCGAATTTACAAGCATGTGCAAGCCAACTGGTGTCAAGTATTTATGAATAAACAACGATTCAAGGAACGTGAAAATATTATATATCAATTACTTTTAGACAAGCTGTAGACACATTTATAAATTCTGACATATGACATATGCATATATTTAAAATGCGAAAATTAAATGGTAATTCTTGCATGGACTTCAAGATAAAATATTTGAATAATGATTTTTAGCAAAAGTTAGTTACTATGTGCCATTTATCAGATTATTTTCCGATGTACTTTTGGCTAATTTCATTATATTAAAGAGCTGACAGAGATGATTCTTATCAGCAGACAGAGCATTAAAGCAAATATAACTTGGACATTATCAGCAATTTAGGAAAATGTCTGCATTAGAAATGATTCAAATTCTCAAATGTCCCACTTACATGAACATGATAAACGACATATCATCATAAAATTAGAAACATATATCACTCTAAAGATATTTATATATTTACTTAAAAAATATTTAGTAGGTTAATTATCCTAATGGATACAAAATAAAGTATCACATCGGTTTAAAATAAGTCATTTCCGAAATCAGTACAGATCTTCAATGTACATTATTTTGGACATTTGTATGGAATGGACTAGTATTGGATTATCAAAAAGTTAATATAGCAAACAATTCATATTATGCAATATAAAAAAACCTTGGGATGCCTTTATAGCGGAAGATATGCAAAAGTATGCAAATTCTTATCAATGAATTGAAAAAAAGTGTCATTGAATTTTATAAAACACCTATTGTGATTTCCTGATCACTTATTTATTTAAATTAATTGTGTACTTGCACCAGTAACCTAGAGAATATACTCTATCAGTTTCTTCGGAAACATGACCTAATTCATTAACCAAAACCATTAAACATATGTCAAAATTCATTGAACAGATGTGTTTCACATGACGTTTCAAAATTGGAAACAGCAGCAATAGGTGGGCCATTTTTGAAATGTATTAGATACGCATGATGGACAAATACTACCGGACTAGGAGAAAGCTATTATTTTTCTTCACTGTAAAAAGGAGACATTTCTATTTTGGAAAACTCTACTCATAGGTTTTCTCTTGCAACGTTACTGAATAAATCTGAACCATAACAGTGATCATTTGCTCACTATGACTATATCAATTGGGAAATGTACTAAATATAATTTATTGATCAATTATAAAAAAGAGTTTGACTCATTGTGGCTTAAATAACCCTCAGGCTAATCAATAATACTCCAAACTGTTGAACCGTGTATACTAAAATGTGGGATTACCACAAAAGAGCCCATACCACCGAAGTTATTTATCTCAGCCCTAGAACGTCTTCAAAAACCTACATGAGCAGGATATAGGAATTAAGCATTGGAGATCTGGGCAGGATATACTCGCTTTGTAAATAGTCTTTGGAACAATCAATGGTAGAACATCTGAAGATTTTAGTTTAATAATATCTGTTGAAATCAGACATCAGATTTACAGTGCAATCTGAAACTGATTGAGGGAATATCTAATGCTTCAATAGGAAAATCATTTTCGAGGGATATCCACCCTCATACGGGAGCTTAAAGGTTTGATAACTAAGGAGTGATTGAAGGTGCTAGACTTCTCAAAAAGGCTCTAATTAGTTTCCAAGCTAGGATGATAAAGCGTTTTATGTGAAGAAAGAAGGATGACATAGAATATAAAGATAATTATGCAATTATATTTAAACAACTTACCGGCACCATGCCACGCCATAATCCAACGATATGATCTTGCCTCACTATGCTAGTGAATATATTTAACATTCCATGTTGTTGGCTACGGCCTCTACAGAAAAGAAACATATTTCCATTAGTCATTTTATACTGATTAATATTACTTGAGTGGATGAAAAACATTTGCTCACAAATCTGTAAATTATGAAGTAAAATAATAATGCACTCACACGACTGCCGTCTGCACGGGATTTGCTGAATTCTGGAGCCTCGTCTTGACAAGATCTAGAGGCTGGAATAATATGGTACTGAAGGTTCCAGAAAACGATCCCGCCAAAAACGCCTTAAGGACTGGATGATACTGTAAACAAATTACATATTATATAATCAGTATTCATGTTAAAAAGTTCAGGTTAAATTGCTGTGTACATGGATGTGATTGAAGATAAAATTATATACGAAAAGGTATCAAACTCACAGTGAAGTCCATTTTGCCAAGCGATTTCAATTCCTCAAGTCTGGTCTGTCAAGTGTCAGTTTGCCGTCCCTAAACTCGGACAGTAGTATCGCAGATAGTCCTGGGAGAATCTTCGGAGGAAATTTCGTAAGCTCCAAAAGGAGAAATGATCGAAAGAGAAGTTTATTCGTGAACCCTCAGTCGAGAATCTTTCAGTCTGGAGTGAATACGACTCCGAAATGCTCTTTATGCTTCGTGTGCTTGAAGTGCGAGAACGCTGTTAATATTAGAAAGCATATGTCTTTAGACAGGTGCCTTAAATATAACAGCGGACGGCGGTGATCGTATCCGAATAGTCGGAATAGTAGATGGGGTTCACGCGAAAGAGGCTGCAATACATTTTTTCGACGGCAATTTCTGAGATTTGATTCATTAAAGTGTGTTTCAGTTTGCGTCACTTTTGACTACCGAAAGCTCGGGAACCAAAATCGGGTAGTGTCTGTTCGTTTGTAGCTTGTTTTAGTCTTTTTCCAATAATCCAAATGGTGCTTGAGAGTCGCTCGGATTAGATCGCTTTAGCTGTGATATTGCTTTTTTTTGACCACGTCAATAATTTAGATCCTTCATTGAGAAACTTTGCGAGTACGATTTTGTAATGATACTTTCAAATCGAAGTATTTCACACAATTTAAATCACAACAAATAACTTGAGAAATGAGCAAACTTGAGCAGAGAGCCACAAGACGTCTGGAGCTGTACTGATAAAGATATACCCTCAGTTAGCTTATTTAAACAGTTGCCGCGTTATCTGTTATCGGCCACAATAAACATGAGACCTACAGTGGGGGCAGTCAGAGATCACCGTCGCTACTGAACCGTCACTATTTCGTTTCAATTTTTCATTTATGCAAATGGAGGATAGTCGGGTGGCATGGAATGGAAGAGGTCAATTCATTTCTGTTTAATTTATACTTTGAATATTAACGATTTTCCATTGTATTGATAAATAATGTGAAGGGAACGTAAATTAATGCGGATACCTTATATAATGCCATTTTTATTTTATTACCATCTTAAAAACTAAACATGTGTAAGTAAATAATTAATAAAAGTGGTATATTAATTATTCACTATATACCATTTAAATAAGTATTTTTCGTAGGCTTTCACGACCAAAAGATTCGTAAGTCAAAGACTTTTGGGTAGTCATGTCGTGTTGCGACATTTTGTTTGCCAACGTTTCGGACCACATTGCAGTGTCCATCTTCAGGGCGAGTCTGTCTGTGTAAAGAAGGCAGGCAGACCATTTAAATACTTTGAAATTATACATTTTAGAGCACTGATTTATCCATCTATAGTTTTATTTATACAAGTATAGAGTACTGTTTTATCCATATATAGTTTTATTTATACAAGTCTAATACAGGTATATACCTAGTAAGTGGTTGTCACGAATATATCTGTTGTTTTCAGAAAATATTCTTTACCAATTAGATGTTAAAAATTAAACAAAAATTTTCTACAGTTATTTAGTACAGATCAATATTGTTCATTTTAATAAGATTGCAAGAGAGAATAAAAATTAAATAAATAACAAACAAGGATAACAAACCTCTATGACACTCCCAGCTTGAACAATTGAGTTTATTGCCATTGCAGTTGAATGACTTGCAAATGTTATATTTTTATTATATTATATCAGTCAATTAAATCGCTTGTTTTTACAATTTAAAAAAAAAACTGCTAAGCGAAATATTAAAATAATCACAGATAATTCCCACAGTAATGATCAAAAGGCAATACTGACGATACAAAAATGAAAATCACTGTTCACAAACGAGTTCGGACGAGATTATATAGCACAACCTTTCGTTTTAGCTGTTCATTGAGAATGATACATTCCACACAATGCTGGTTAAGTTATTGCCATATATATTCCGTGCCTCAGGTCCGCAGGACTGATAAGTTGCTAAATAATCTGCGGAAAAATAGCAGGTGAGAATACTCATACGGAGTATTGCAGGTATTCAAATGTTTTCATTCAGTTTCTCCCTGATAAAGTAATGAAGTGATAAATAGACATTCATAATGTTAGTATGTAGCCTACAATGGTTTATCTAGCATTCATTATCAAGGCCAGAATGATTTGATAACATTAAAGTGGTAAGAAATTACATTGATTGCTTTAACACATAAACAAATACATTTTAAAGCATAGTTTGTTAAGTGAATGATTCTACTTATCTGGGAAGTGGTTTACAAAATACATCAGATCAGTGAAAGATATTCGTAGAAGAGTGGCTGCAGGTATAAAGATTAATGGCGCCATGCACTCGATAATCGGCAATAAAGTGCTCTCAAAGGAATTACAAATAATGGAGTTTTGATACCTACCTTACTATAAGGCAGTAAAATGGAACTTTGTAGAAGGGCGAAAGCAAAATAAATTAAATGGAGATGAGAGCGCTAAGAAGAATATGTGAGTACACTCTGAGTAATAGAGTGATAATTAAATACATCAAAGAAAAATACCAATAAAAAATTAGTCATAGATGGTTTGAACCAGAAGGACTTGGCTGAAACATGTTTTTCAACTTTGTAACAAAGGTAATGTTAAGTCTCAAGAACTGATAAGCGTATCTGACAAGATACATGAATGCAGAGGAGGCAATAAATGTATGTCAGGACATGGGACTGTTGGGAAATGGCATTTGTAGTATGATAAACGAATTTCCCAGAAAAATTAAAACGAGTTTAGAAACCTAGCACATCTTTGTGGGAAGAGATGAGTATCGAATGTTGTATAGTAGTAGTATTGAATGCTAATGATTTCTTTATATCACACTTGGTAAACCGCTTTGGTACTATAGGAGACTAAACCTGATACTTGTCAACTTGTGTCGATAAATGCAAAAATCATACTGGTTAAATGTAGATTGACACATTCACTTAAAGATATACGTTCTTTAGTATGGTACAAAAATTAAAATATTTCTATTCAATGGAAATAAAAATAACGATTGTGTGAATTTCACGTTAATATTTCATTATCGTATTACTACATAATGCATTTTGTCACACTTATTGCAAATATTAGGGTATATTAAAAATGTCACAGGTGCTACACGAGAATCGGACGTTTTCAAAAAGAATCATACTCAGTAGTTAGGAGTGGTAGAGGAGAGGTCAATAGTCATTTGCTTCTCAATAGTTTAACATTTCAGTTCCTTTGACCGGAACTGAAAGGACAATGAATAATCATTAAAATGTTTATTTCAACAGGACAGTGTCACAGCGTATACCACCAATACATCTATGGAAGTTGTAAGGAACATGGTTATATTTTGCGTTTTGGTGAGATACCATGACCTCAAGACTCTCGGACTTATCTTCTTGTCTTCTTCCTGTGGGAGTACCTAAAGGAACATGTTTATGCCCACAAATCTTGTATATTAATGATGTTAAAAGATATCATTACAGAAGAAGTGCCTGTGATTGACCAAGATGTGTTGTGCTTTCAGAAGACCTCCTGAAACCTGTATTCTAATGGGTGTCTACAAACCTGTATTCTTATGTGTGAAATTTAATCTAGTACTGTTCAATTTAAAAACATCTGGTCCCCCTGTATTACCCAGTGGGATGCCTTTAACACATATTTATATCAACATATATTAAATATTATAATGATATCCATTGATTTATATTTTTATTTGCAAACTTGAGTTTTTATTATTATTATTAAAAAAATATAAATATAATACATGTTACAAGTTGTTTTTTTCAAGGTCTTTTCCTTTTTTCTTTATACTTAGATCCCGCCAATCACTTGGCTTGTCGGCAGGTGTCTACTTATATAAAGGACTTTACATTAAAAGAAAAGAAGGAAGTATGAGAAAAAAACAAACAAAAAAAGAAAAGAAAACAATACAAGTACAATATAATAAATCAAGTGAAACAGAACATTGGGAAAAAATTTATTGAAAGGAGAACAATAAAGAATCAGTAAATATCAACACAAATCCAGAGATACAAAATAGAGGAAAAAGCAAACAAAGAACCACAATAACTACTCAGTGAGAAAAAAATCGACTGGAAGGCTATTTAACAAACGAGGTACTACTACATCTATTGTTCGGTCCCCGAAGAAGTTATAGGTCCTGGGAACAACAAAAGATGTCCGGCTACTTTGCGTTAGGTGCTTGTGGGTATTACAGGTTTTGATGGGGCCGTCACCATATGGCATATGCTGAAGGATTTTATTTTTAAGTAGAGGCATGACCGGGAGGATGTTAAATCACTATCTACTCAAGCTTATGAAATAAATTTTCTTTATACAATATAAATCAATGAAAAACAATATTGAATATATCTTAGAGCAATTCCGGATGTTGGGCTTCTATGGAAGGCACGCCACTGGTAACCTATGTAAACTACATTCAAAAAACAACACATAATGTCTTTTAAACAAAATGATTGCAAAAGTTTAAAAGATACATTTAAATTTTGACTGAGAACTACCACTCCATAGTAAGAACCACCATGGACTGACGGGAGTCTGTTTGCGAACTACATACAATTATTCAATGAGATATAAAAGGTATCGTCTATGAAGATGATTGAATGGACAACAAGGATGCATATTAGTCAATTTATTGTAACGAAATATTTGACGTCGCAAAAACAGATATACTCAATAGATGGTTAAGTAACAAAGGCTGGGATCACAAAGTTTGGAGATGGTTATCAGATTTCTTTATATACTGTGAATAATGATTATACTTGTAAGCACATATAATAGTTTCAAAAATAAGAAAAATAACTCTTACGACTTATTTCTAAACCATGCTATAGATTATATTGTCATCTTATTAAAATATGCACTATTTTTACAAACATACCACCACGCCATTATGTATTAATGACAACATTTTTTTGTCACATGTTAAAATAATGTTCAAGAAGAGAATGATGTTAAATTTAGATAGATATCATCTATTTAAATGCAGAATTCAAGATGTTACTAAAAAGTATTCATAACTCATGTGCATGTTCAATCTGAGCTTTGAGTGAGTGCTCCATCACTAATCAAATGTTTTCAGGCATCCTCACAGTTTGTGAAGAGTTTGGCACCTTTTTCTCCAGAGATTCAACTCCTCTCATTTAGGTTTGAAACTGCGTCATTCTGATCGATATAGTAATGCCGACATAAGATCCACTGTTTTCTGGTAAAACTTGTCATTTAGCACATAGGTTTCAGGTACAAATATGCAATATTGCACTGATCTCTGCTCCATAGCTACTGAAATGGTATACTCTCTTAAAGTGAATGACTACTCTCTCCTCCCCTACCATTCCTAACTGTCGAACACTGTTTGTTTCAAAAACTACCAGTTTCCTTATATCACTCTACAGAAATTTACAGCAGCGATTGAGATGCCACAAAGATAGGCAACTTTAAAAGCAATCAAAGAACATAAATAAAAATTAGATGGTTGTGATAAATTACAGATGATAAAAAGAAATTTATGTTATATAATAAATGACGGAAAGGTATTGTTAAATACTTATAAAAATGAGTAGGTTATATTTGGTATTGCGTTTTTTTTCTTTGATAAAATATTAGTTGATGCAACACTTATTTACTTGCAATCATCAGAGGAATCCGATCCTTATCATACAGTGTACATACTGGCAACATAACGCTGTTCTACAAGCGATAAAGTTAAATATATCTTAGATCAGCACTTTTAGTGAATTATAATTACTATTGAAGCACCTGATATGTTTATAAAATAACAGATAACGGTAAAGCTAATTAGTATTAAATGTTTTATTTAACTATAGTAAAAATTGCATCATATTATAATAAAATGCTAAGGTCATAATTTACAATTCAAAGAAATATGCTTACAAGATATTACTTGGTTTTGAAACAGATACAAAGAGATTTTACTTGGATTAAGTTTTTATTTATTAAACAGTACAATGTAGCAAATGTAATAAAGAAAATTACATACACAATAAAACCAAATAAAGAATATAAATAAATACGAGAAAAGGGTAATGATAAAACAAAGCTATAATAAGAAGAAAGTAAAACAAATAAAGACAAACAAATGGGAGGTAGGTGGGAGTGAGAACAGAAGAGACAGTTGTCAAGGGAGAGGGACAAAGGAGTAATGATTTATATTGGCATGGCCAGGCACAATGATTCCATAAGACGTGATAGTGGGCCGTGAAAGATGATAGTGAAAGTACAATGAAAGTAGAAACACTAAAAGATAGAAAGAGCAATTTATGCATCTGTAGGAACTGAACTGACGGAAAAATGATGGTGAATAAATTGTGCTTTCAGATGGGTATATTTCATCAGTTCTCTAATTGCTGTACAGAAAAGATGAACTGTGATAAATAACAACTAAGCAATATTTGTAGTTTAATATTTTTTACTCAAAAAGCATATAATTTTGGGTGCAGAAATAAACAGTCATTAGGCCAGTAAGAAGGTACATACCAAAGATCAGTGGCGGATTTACCCCTCGAGAGGCCTAAGGCGCAGTCCGATTTTGAATCTCCTCCCCCTAT
>JAPMAF010001359.1:0-11252 GCA_026537445.1 Silvatares holzenthali
CCCCGTCGGCTGGGGGAGCAGGAGCGGCACCATCAGCGGGAGGAGCCCCCTCGGCCGGTGGGGCCCCTTCAGCGGGAGGGGCGCCCTCAGCAGCTGGAGCAGCTTCTCCGCTTTCACCCTCCTGTTATCAAACATTTGAAATTAATTCATATTTTTATTTTCGTAATCTTTAACCACAACATATTGTATAATCAATACTTTCAGTAAATATCTTTTCTAATATCTTTCTGTCATAATCCTTAATCTGTTATAATTAATTTTAAAGACTTCCGTGATAATATAATTTATATATTGGTGTATTTTGTATCACTTTCGTGACCATCACGTCACTCGGAAGAATTTATCATATAATATATTGTAGGTAATGGCTAAATAGTAATAAAAATAACTCTTTTATTTTCTGGACGCGATAGAGAAAAAAATGGATAAACGAGCGCTATCCACAAAACTACAAAATAAAATAATATTATTTTAAGACATAAACTGAGAATAATCACTATTTCGGCCGTACAACGTACACATACATAACATCGCGCCATTTCCCGACAGGGGTAGGTAGATAGAATGGAGTGCCACTTGTCTCTATCCTGACACACAACTCTTGCTTCCTCCACGTTCATGCATCTCGTCATACACACACGACCGTTGTTGTAGCTCCTAACAATGCTTCCGTTAAGGAGCTGAGAAACATGCTCCTGCCAAGTTTTCTATACTTTCCACGCACTACTCTGCCACTTACATCCGCACTGTAAATCGTTTTACTCTTCTTTCATTTGTCACTCGTTCAACATGTTCAAACCATCTCAAATATCGAACTTTCATTCTGTTTGTTATTGTTACTTTTAATTGCAATTCTTCTCTGAAATATTCATTTCTTATCTTTACGCACATTCTGCGTAATGATCTCATCTCCACTGCATTTATTTTGTATTCATCCTTCTTCTGCCAAGCTCACGTTTCACTACCATACAGCAAGGTACGAAAAAGGTAGAAAAGGCGAAAACTGCAAGCTTCTCTAAATTAAATTCATCTATCTATTTTTAGCTTACACGCCTTTTGGCATTACCACATAGTAACTTTATATTTTATTATAGAATGAGTGGGATTATACACGTGCTTTTTTCACCCGTTTTTATATATTATTAAACCCCTATTTCATATAAATGTAATAGATTTTACTATTATTTTGCAGATTTATAAGCATTTTTAAGATGCATTCGGCATTAGCAGCATCAGTAACAATAAAAATGATATAAACTGGATGAATATATATAAACTAGAATTTAGATGCAGTAGAGTATGGTGATTGAAGACGCCTCTCCAAGAAGGGTAGCTATTGATCCCTGACATGTTAAGGCACGGTAAATGAAAAGTTAAAAAGCCTTTTGAATCCTCCGAAAGCATTTTGTCACAGTTAGGTGACTATCCCGTAGTGTTAAGGATCTTATTTATACCGTCAATTCATATCTTTTAAGGCATCCTTTCGGAAACCTTACCCTCGTAATTTTCTTGCTTTCATACCGAATATGTTCAACATTGTATTTGTCTAAAATGAGACAAACTTTAAATAGAAATGAAACTTGCTGCAATACTAAACAGTTATTTAAATGCATCAATTTCTAGAAATTCCTATATTTTTACTTTTCGATGAATAGTATAATTCTACATATCATATTACACTTTTGTCAGCGTATATTTTCCCCTTACAAACATTCTAAAGATATCGCTGACAGACAACCCCCTGCGCAATATTTGGATATCAGCCGGCCTAGTTGTCGAGTGGTTAAAGGCACTTGACTAAAGCGTTGTAGGAACGCTGAAGGTTCGAATTCCGCCAGATGCCGCCGTTGTAGGTTCGCAGGTTCGAATTCCGCCAGAATGAAAAAAAAATATGTATGTGAAAATACACTTTTCTATTCAGATTTTAAATATATGTGTAAACATATATTAAAAAAATCAAAGACAGCAAAGAAAAATATGCATTTAAAAATACATGTTCACTTTGGACTGGAAAAGAGTGGTAGATCTTGTATCACCCTGAAGCAATACCACCGTTCAGTATTGTAAGCCACGTGAAATGGTTAATCCATGTTTCGTGTCTAGAACTGAATAACCAGGTTTTCAATCTCTCCTCCGACTACTACACAGCATTTACATGTACAATTGTACAGTATGATACAGACCCAGACAGATCTGTATCATGGTGTTTCATGTGTAGTATAAGATAAAAAAAGAAAAGCAGTAATAAAATGCAAAGATAGGCAGACATTATGATAATGGTTAGACTAAATACTTGATGTGTATGACAGCTAATCTAAAACTGGACTTCGATAATATGGCGCTATAAATGTAATAGAAGAGTGTAATAGGAGAAAAAAATCAATAGAATATTACTGTTTTCTAATAACTGACAACAAACGTATTGAATAAGTGGAATCTGAGGAAAACAGCTCTTATTTATATGTTCTTTTAATTTCACTTAGGATTCCCTACCAATTTAATGAAATTTTAATTTTTCACTATAATTGCAATATCATAACCGTAACTATTAATTTTATGCAAATACAAGAAACAACTCCATTAAACATTTTTAATCAATGAACGAAAGTTATGCAGAAGCTTTATTAGCGGCAATTTTACAAGCGGTCATAGCTGCAAATGGTCTTTGTAATTATATTATTTAGCGGTAAAATAGGTCATTTCAATAATTTTTGCATTCGAAATTAGTTGGGTACTATAAAATCGTGACCAATACTATGCTATTTAAATATACTACGAATAGATAAGACATGGTGCCTCGAAAATTAAAACTTTGAAGCTTTTGCTGGTATTGTTGAAGAAAAACTACGTGGTACACCTAATAAAAAGTTTGGTGAAATATACAAAACACCATAAAACTATCCACGATCTGAAATGTGCTTTTTATAAAAAGTAATTAGCAAACCCGATACTAAATGTGTGTTTTCTAGAGATTCTAGAATATTTTTATCTAGGCTACTTGTGCCAGATAAACAAAATTGAACATGCATCTAACATAAAATATATGCTTATGTATTCTTAAAATAAGATAGTATTTATACAATAACACCGAGTGAAAAAAATTTTTGTAACGGACTTTGCAGTATTTCAATAAATACACGTTTCGAAAATATCAATAGTGACGAAACAACTGTATCCAATTTCCTTAAATGTATTCAATTAGTATAGTTAATTATTCACAGAAAAGGGAAGATGGCATTTATACTAATATGTTCAACACGATTTGATTAGATGCTAGCTTAATGCGATAATAATTAAATTATATACAACGAGAGAGAGCAGAACGAATGCATTTTTTTAAACATGACCATTATTTGAAATATGGTTTAACTTCTTCGTGCAGCATGTTGAAATTATTTGCAAGAAATGTTCACTCAGAAATATTTGATAGCTCGAATTTCATTAATAGTAAAGTTAAAACGATGACACATTTAAATATTAAGTGATAAGTTATAATTTATATGGAAGTACAACGCATGATGCAATGTAGTGCACGTGAATGAAATTTAAATGTGCAGTTTAAATACTATTGAGATTTTCTATAGACCTGTTATAAAGTAAGCCAAGTAGAACACTTTAAAACCCAATTTCAAAAAATATTGTGTACAGGAGAATATAACAATAAAACACCCATATACTTACTTGTTATTATTTAAAATGTGATGATGTATCTAAACGAAAACAAATTAGTAGTAAATTGGAAAGATATACGTATTTTCACACTCGATTCATGCTGACGAATCATGCATTATATGGAAAACATCTTACCATTTCTTCATTCCATACTGGCATCTACGGGTGGTTTTTGGGAATTTTCATAGCAGGTGTATCACAATAACAATAATTTTAAATACATTCTTTATTGACATATAATAATTATAAAAAAAATCAGATAAATAATTTCTGACTCAGATTTTACATTGTAATAGGATTCAATTATTTATAAAAATGTTAAAACAAATAAACATAATAAATTATATAACAGTGACAGAGACTGTAATGTAAAATACCATACTACATCCATGCTTGGATTGTGTAAAATGTAATAAATTAAGTAATATTTGATATAAATAAAGTAATAAACTGTTTGAAATATTGTGACATGTGAGAGAAGGTGGTGCATGAAATAAAATTCATCGATATAAATCCAATGTATGTTTATTGAAAGTAAGTTTTATCAAAGGCAAAATATTATTTCACCTAAATCAAACTCGTTGCGTGTAGTTTTAAAAAATCTAATTATTTTACTTATTAACTTAGTGTGTTGAAATAAATATAAATTCTAAATAATAAGGCTTTTCTTTAACGAGTACTTTTTATATAAACAGTTACACAATAGTAATACATATTTATGGAAATCAAAAAATAGTTTACAACACTATAATTCATTTATGAGATGACAATGTTAACGTAATAACTTTGGCTTTAAATAAGAAGTGTCGGTATTTTTATATATATAACAGTGTTATGAAATGTAATAATAGTTTGTATGATAAATTACGATATAAATAATTTGTGAAACACGTGGGTGGAATGTGTTTCAGGAAGGACAAGAAGGGAAGGGCTCAGCATCCAGATCATGCTTCTACCTCCTCTTCCTTTACCTTCTGTGCATCTCCGGGTTTGCCCTTAGACCAGTCGGGTTTTTTCTGCGGGAAATCGATAACAATTAGTAAAACAAATCCATCGATTCGAACAATCGTTCTGCGAAACATTTTCTATTTTCAATTTTCTTTTATTATCAAATTCTTGAAATCGATTTAAATCAATCATAGAAATATAACCACTGAAGACAAAATAACAAAAAACACTAACTTCATTAAGTGTAATTCTTTTGAATGATATTATAAAATTTTTGCATGTATGTCATAAGTATGTGTGTGCATTAATCTTTAATTTTTTTATATGAATATTTATTATTTGACTAAAATAATAATGATCGGAAAAGTGTACCTAATAAAATAAATTTATTTTTTTACAGTTGGAGTATATTTAAGGAACTTAAACCATTTGTTAATACTTAACTGTGGCTAGGTTCTTGTTAGTTTTAAAGGAAAAAATCTATAATACTAATCACTAATCTACAGTCATTTTTTTATAAAATAAATTATCAAAACTTAAATGACTTCAAGATGTAAGCCAGCCATGTTATCAAACTAAAGCTTTGGTATCTAATGAAAGGTAAAATATTTGCGACTAGGACTCATTCGTAGACAAGTTTCCGTCAAGGGACCGTCGCCAACTACTACTGCACTACAATGTAAGAAGTGGGTTGCAAACCAGTAATTATATAATACCTTTACAATTTGTACAGGATAATATTAAATATGTCATAAATGTGCTTAAAATGTACAGTGCATTCTATAACATAATAATATGATAATATATTAAACCATCTCAAATCGAAACGCAATACTTGCTTTGCATATTATGAGGTATTTTGTACATTTATATTTTGAAATTACTAAAATTTTTACAATAATATACAAAGTCGTATTCTGTATACTATAATGACATAGATTTTGAGAGTAGCGAATTGGGACATACAAAAAAAATCAAAACGCGTTTGTTGAAAGAATGATAATCCCATTTTATGACGAAGTATCAAATGTTCGATGTATGTATGTTTCAAATAGTTTTGCGCATCGATATTCTTATCATTTCGATTCCCCAATCGATTGCCAGAAATCATGGAGTATTTTAACCAGGTAGCTATGTCCATATCAGCAATCCAAAAAAAACCTTCACAACAATGTTTTATACAGTTCCTGCATGTTGTGTAAGATGTTGCATATTTACAAAATTGCATGATACTAAAATTATTCAAAGTATGCTTTATTAAAGTGTATGATGCGGTATCTATAAAGTTCTGTGCACCTGAGATGATTCCATCTATGTTAAAACAAATAGAAAAAATGTGTTTCATCTACAGAGGCAAAATAATAATTTACATATTGTATTCGGGTTTTTCCATATAAACTTTTACCTTTGCACCGGCACTCCCCTGAAATGTCGTCAATAATGTTAAAAAGTGTCATTTGTACTTTGAGACAAAATATTGTATAATCACTTTAGAAATGATCCAGTTTATTTCTTGTTGCCGCTTATATGCGTATTATCTAAACTAATCTCTATAAAACGAGTGATAAAATATTGTACCTCCTTGTCTTCTTCTTCAAGGGTGAATTCCTTCTTCTTGACCACCTTGAGTTGATTACGGAAGTTGAATTCGGCGGCCTTCTTTTGGAGCTTAGCGAATTTGTTTTCATATTTGGATACCTTCTTCAGTGTAGGCTTAACGCTGGAAACAGAACAATAGTTATTATTTGATTCCATTTCAAGTTTACGTGGAACTTGTAAAATGATATAATAAATATTCCTTAAATATCGGTTCATTGATGGATAATTAATATACGTTATCAAAATGAAAAATCGTTAAAAATAAAAATTCTTCATATAAAATTTTCCGGTACGCTGTTCATTCGAGATCATTTAAAAATTGTTAGTAAATTAGCGGTACTTACAACTTTCCTCTGAGGTCATTCACTTGGGCGTTAAGGTCTGAGATCTGTATAAGAAGTCAAATCGATTAGAATATTAAATGGTAAGGGTTGCAACACTAACGTGCTAAATCGGACAACACAGACATATTGTGCTAAAACAAATTGCGATAATTCAATCTACTAACAAAAAACAATATGTGACAAACAAAGGCTAATTTCATTTTCCACAAAGAAAGTTGTGAGATTAACAAAAATTTACTTTCTAATCTACGTGGAATTTCATTGCAAATTGAGGGAAATTAAACTTTCAAAATCAACTACGTTACAACAATAATTTTACAGCTATCTTGTACAACAAAAAATACTAATTAAAAATATTCAGTAGCATGCAAATTAAAGTAAAGTGTGTAGTGTATATACAGAGGGTTAATATGTGACTACCACAACAATAGTTTATATAATAAATAAGTGTAGGTACTTAAATAAACAAACAAAACACAAACATTAAGAACAACATTCAATATTTCCAGATACTAATTCAAGTGTTGGTTTGTTAAGTATTGTAATATTTAATCAGTATTTTTTCCAAAAATATAGGAACGATCATAGAATTATATTTGGTAATGAGAAATGTTAATTTGTTTACAAACACAATTTCGACAAGACTGGAACGTGAACAACAAATTTGTGTGAATTCTACATATTATTAATATTATACAACCGGAATATGAAAATTAGGCGATGTTATTTGCGTTTGGAATCATTGCTCCTTGTTTTGAAGAAGAGAGAACGAAAAATAACATCGATACCATAATATAATATTTCCGACAAATGTATGGTTTGTACATATATAATACCAAAAGGAATCTTACAATTATATGAGTGGATTTATATGGAATGTTCAAAGTTACACCAAAATACAACGTATGTACTGCTCGTCATGCTAGTCATGATAAGAGAAGTGAAATCATAGGGAAAGGCTCAATATTTACAGCTCCGATATTATTACATAAGAAAATGAGTAACCGTATAGCTTTTATTACAAACTCAGATGTTTTCAGGATATTATCATGATGTATGATCGACTGGCAGTAATAAAAGCTGTACTACTACCCTCTGTTAATAGGTTCGAGAAACCTGTCTCTGACTGTTTGATTAGAAAAATCCTTATAATTGTGTTTGTCTTTTGATGATACAATTTCACCTTCAGTTGAATTTGTATTTTACTACAGATTCACTGGATGTCGCTAATAACAACGGAATATTAATGGAACCGTAAGTTCTCATATTAATTTCATATAAGAACCGTTCTGCGGAAAGAGTAGAGGTGTTCATTTACTCTCCTACTGTCCGATGTGTTTGTTATTAACTACCATCCCCTTCATAGTTTCCATTGAATATTGTATAAAAATGTTGTTAGATACACAAGTCAAATAAACATTGTTTTATCAACAAGCCTCATTGCACCGTTTACATTTTATTGAATTGATCAATAAAGTCACCAATATGATTAAAACGATTTTCAGAGACAATCGACAGGTTTGATGTTGATGTCGGAGAAGGTGTATGGGGTGAAGGGAGGCGAACAATGGAGGCGGGAGACGGGAGACGGAGGAGTTGTGAACACCATTCATACAACCATTACACAGGCAGCTGGTCCAGAGCAGCTCTCGGGGCCTTCCACACATCAGGCTCAAGAAACCTCGCAAAAGTATAGTATTCACCAATGCTCTTGTTACATTTCACATTGTTTCAAAAATGACACTTAACATTGAATTAACACTGTACACTGGTCAGCATATCTGTATCTGGAGAGTTTTGAAACAAATTGAAATGCGTCCAAAAATGAAAAACAAAATTCGCCATGACTAATGAGATTTCCCACAGCACACGACACACAAACACAGTTTGTCATTTGATGTTTCTGTCGTGTGAGATAGATACCAAGGCAACCAACCGGTGGAAGTGTGCGGAGGTGAGAAGGTGCAAAATCGATTCTATCTTCTTAACATGTTCTCCGAATAAATGCCCCGGAGTCTCGGCCTGTGCTCTGAGGGGTCGAGTGTGCGAGTGTGCGAGTGGCGAGTGGCGAGTGCGCGAGTGCGCGAGTGGCGAGTGCGCGAGACTCCGCGGTGTTTCAGGGATGATGGAGATGTGGGAATGTTTCGATATTTACACTAACATTTAACTACGATGGATGGGCCGTTCGAATGTGTGGAACACAAGGAGTATCCGTAGCATGGCACTTTGATTGCATGATCGGTCGTTCGAGTTATACGATAGACAGATGTATTATACATATATTGATTTATGAATTATAATATTAAAACGATCAGTGAAACGTGATTGACGATTAAGCAAGATGGAGATTTGGAACAAGAAGCGTCGCTCGCCGTGGCGCTGCGCCACGAGGGAGTCCGGATCTCCACGGTAAGTATAGTACTATACGAGTATTATATGATACAACGAGTATAACAACAGCAGCAAACATCCTACCGCCAAAGCCATCGTCCGCGGCAATCCAGCTCTAACTGTTACATGGTAACTTCGTATTAATTCTGTCGATATAGCAGCCACACAAACGTCGTTAAATTTACAGTGCCAAGTGCCATACTTAAGTGTGGAAAACATCACAAGGGCATATTAAAGTGTCACTTGGAATATTAGAAATATATTGTACATATTATATTATATCATACATAATTTTTTATTATATTATAGATAACATGCGGAAGAAGCTCGGACCGGCTCATTGCGAGCGCTCGTGCGTGATATACCATACAGTACTCTCGTTACTGCACGATGCGAGTGCCGACATATGGCAAAAGAGCGATAGGATTCGATTAATAAGCAAATATTTCGATTTGCACATAATCCATACCAGAACTATCGTGACTGTTAAAAGGAGTTTAAATCTACTCACTACTGCTGGCAAGCGTGTATAACTTTTATCATTTAAAAAAACTCGAATTTAAAATTATTGCAATAATATAACAGTATTGTAATAAATGGTAACTATGTTAGAAGCGGTATAGTATTATGTAACCGGAGTCAATAGTAATTGTTAAATCTAGAACTGTTGTAGCAACATGCGCGGGACGATAGAGTAACAGTGAGGATTATCGAATAGAATAGAATAGAATAGAACAGAGTATAGTAGAATAGGAGAGTAGGAGAGTAGGAGAGTAGGAGAGTAGCAGTAAAGTAGTGTCGGAAGGAAGAGACAGGGCGGGAAGGTGAACACGGGGTTAGGGCTGAGGTCCTCATTAGTGCTATACATATTAGATCCACCAAGCTCACTACGGAACACTGCATCCGCCGCTGTCTTCGTCAGCTATCACGCAGCACGCAGAATCGATTTTGCACCACCGCCACGTATCAAAGCGAAATTATTCATCTAGTTTTGCATACTTATTTACATTTGCTCTACGGTCTAAGACTAATAAACCTTGCTCAGCCCTGGCGGCATAGAATTTGGACCAAATCAGATTTGTCGAATGCGCATGAGTGAGAGTGTGGAGAGTTGGCGGGCTGCCGCTCGCCGTACCGCCGCACGGCCGTACGGCCGAACAGCCGTCCGTCGGCCGGCCACTCCGTCGCTTATTGTATAGTATATCCAGGGACTGACCAAGAAGTACATTATTTACACTGTTTTCAAAACTCCAAGCGTTATGAACACGGAAAACACGACTGTCCACACGTTTGAGTACGTGACGAGACTGATTCTATATTCACAACATATTCACTATGTAGTATGGATACAGTTAAATACCTCCCAGTCCCTTTTCCTGACTTCATGTTCCAAATCCCACTTCTGGCCTTCACAAATATACATGCGGTCATAATACTCCTGTACGTATTCCCTGAGATCTTCTACGGAATGGAAACATTGACAGCGTTAGATCAACAACTCGAGTAGACTGAATCGACCGAATCGACC
Organism: Silvatares holzenthali; assembly: GCA_026537445.1. NCBI lineage: Eukaryota > Metazoa > Arthropoda > Insecta > Trichoptera > Pisuliidae > Silvatares > Silvatares holzenthali. The sequence continues at coordinate 10,483 of JAPMAF010001359.1, forward strand.
GGTCCGACAGGGTTGACTGAATCGACTGAATCGCCTGAATGCGTTACATGTGTCGGATGAACGGACTCGCTCGACTTCGCAATGTGGAATGTATCGATCTCTATGCGGTTATTATACGAGTATAAGGCTACTGTATGGCATGTGACGTGTTACAGAATGAGTCGCGGTCTGGTGGACACCATGGTGGAGTTGAAGTTCATGTTGTCGAATAATCTATCATATGGAACTACGTGATCGGGGAATAATATTCTATATTCGTATTGCGTCGTTACATTATTCTATTCGGTAGGTGATGGTAAACGAAACGAACGAGGAAAGTATCCGGTTAGGAAGGTGGAAGGGACTGCCTGGACCGCCCGGAGCGCCCGGGGCGCCCGCGCTGGACCGGCCGGACCGCTCTCTCAGGCGGGAGGCCCTCCCCGCTCGGGGCGACCTCCTCGCTCCGTTCTTACAAACTGAATTTGTCGTTGTCATGTGGTGTGTGGGTGCAATGCGGAACATTCTCACGGTATTAGATCCCAGAGGTTTACCTCCAATGCTTTTAGCTTCATGCCCCTCTCTAGATCCCACTTATCAGCTTCGAGGCTGTATATTCTATGCCAGAACATGGCGCACAACGTCTGCAGCTCGGCTAAACAAAAGTAATCACAGTTGAATTGGGCACTACGGCACTAGGGTGCTGGGTGCTGGGTGCTGGGTGTGGGTGCTCGGGTGCTCTGGTGCTCGGGTGCCCCGGTGCCCGGTGCCCGGAGCCCGGAGCCCGGAGCCCG